>SJYC01130152.1:0-13239 GCA_006408675.1 Madoqua kirkii | reverse complement strand
CTCAAAGTCCCTCAAGTACCTCAAGTGCTAAGGAGATAGTACTTAAGTGTCTTAGTAAATAATCAATAGAGATTTAAGAAGTAATAAATAATAAACAGTAAATAATGAAAGCTTAGTAAATAATAAATACAGATTTAGGGAAAACTTTTCATTTATTTATTATAATTACATCTTATTCAGATTATTGCTGAAAGTTTATCTTTTTCCTGTGAGATCAGTGATATTGTCTCTTTCAGGCTTTTATCTCCATGCTCTTTGCCACAGGTCCCCTTCCAAGAGCTACTAAATGGTTTCAAGCCTTAGCTTTCTTACAAAACTAAAGTGCTTTCTATAGAGTTTTAAAACAAAAACTCCAGATCTGCAAGTTGAGAGGATCCTGCGATCACCATCTCCTCTTCTTCCCTTTCCCTTCCCCACACTTGAAGAGGTCCCCGTGACAGTCAGCCTGATTTCTTCAATGGTCAACCCAAGCCAGTGGTCAACCCAAGCCATACTTCTCAGCTCGGAACTTAATTCTCACTTTCTCTTTCTCAGAATGTGCTGCTCCCATGAAGTTCCTGGCACCACATGCTGCTGGAATTTTTTTCTTTCTGGCTTCTCCTTCTCAGCTTCCTCTTCAAGCCCCTCTAATTCCATCTTTCCCTTAAAAGTTAATGTTTCACAGGATTTGCTTCTCCTCCCTCTTTTCATCCTGTACACACAGGCTGCACAGTCTCATTCATAACAATTTATATCTCTAACTTGATAATTCTCCTCATCTTTTGTTGCCTACTAGTCATGGATATCTAGCTAGGTAGATATCTTGCAAGTAGATCACATTCAACAGCTTTCTGTCTTGGTCCTTCTCCCCTGGACCCATTCTTTTGATTTCTTTTTTTTTTTTTTTTCACCTTTTGAGAATACCACCAGATAGCCTCTTGCCAACTCCAAGCCCTGAGTGTGTTAGCTGCTCAGCCCTTTGCAACCCATGGGTTGTAGCTCCCCAGGCTGCTCTGTCCAAAGAATTCTCCAAGCAAGAATACTGGGATAGATAACCATTTCCTTCTCCTGGGGAACTTCCCTACCCAGGGATTGAACTCAACTCTCCTGCATTGCAGGCAGATCCCTTTCCATCTGAGCCACCAGGGAAGCCCCAAACACTGAGGGACATAGTAAATGTCAAAATATAGCTTGAATAATTAATTAATTCCATAAAATTGAGAATCGTTAAGCGATAACAGAAGTTACAGATTTTAAAAATATCCTTCATATTATTAGCACACAACTTGCTTTAACAAGCCAATATTTTTTAAACTGAGTTGAGTTTTTGGAACATCTATGTCAAAGAATGTATACTTAGAAATATATTTTAAATGACTTTCAGGAGGCTACTTCTCCATATTTTATGTGAGAAAATGTTACACAGTGAGTAATTTAGTCAAAAGAGTCTTTGGATGAGGTTTAACATATGAACATTTAAAATAAAAAAAGCATCAAATGGAAGCAGTATATAAACTGAAGGTTGCTGCAATGAAATTTCATATATTCTTTTCATTTGGGGTTGTAAGAACTATGTTTCTAAACATCTTTGAAACCTGTTTATAAAATTCATCATGAGAGAATATCTTTAATGTATTTCAATTTATAAAAGTTCAGCTTCAGTTTAGTGATAAAATTCTAATTGTTCAACATACATGTGTTCATAATGAGGCAGCAATGAGTGTGGATAATTAGGTAGCTCTTTTGAAAATTGAATCCTGGTAATTCCTTTATCTGTAATTAGTAACTGGATGCTTCACTTTCCCAGGGCATTACTTTTAAAGATCTTGCTGAAAGCTTCTGCAATGCAGCATTCACATCTCATATTCAGTCTTCTGGCCATCAAACACTACAGGCCTTTAAGGAATGAAAAGAAGAAAAGGTTACTTATGAAAGGTCCTGTGTGGAAGAGTAGAATTGCTTCTAGGGGCTGTGCTCACATACTGGCCTGTCTAGATTTCCCCCTCCATGAGACTCATGGAGGTTCTAGTCTGCCTGTTGGGATGAACTTGATGCTTGAGACGCTCTATAGTAAGGGGATGATGGGATGTGTTGGAAGGTGAATTAGAGACTCTTTAGCCTGGATGCTGTTTAGAGATTGGTGTTTAGAATTGATTACCCTTGTGATGATTGACACTTGCATATGTCCTCAGAGACTACACAAAAAGGAGAAATATTAGGTAAGGTCATCACAGTCAGCCTTCAATAGGTCTTGTTATTGTCCCTAACTATTAGAATATTGATGTTGACTTGGTAGTATACTTAATGAACTTGTGAACTTTGAAGTTGTTTAGATACTGGGTGGATAGATTTCCAGTACCAGATTTTTTTTTTTTTTTTTTTTTCTAGAGATTCCTTTGACCTTGGTGAAAGCCAAAAGAGAGAAAATAGCATTCAAGGAGGCAAAATTTAAAATAAAAACCACACAGGTACTAGGTGCTCTGTGTAAACGAAGCATGGAACACTGCCTAGGAACCTGGTGGTATCTGCCCTCGCATAGCATGGCCTGATGACTCAGGAATGCCTGACACTGGGTTGGCCATGCGCAGTAGGCACAGTGAAAAAGAGATAATGATTGGCCAGTGAAATTTCTTCTATGGTTTCCCAAAACTATAAACATTTTTTGAAAAATATGTGTGTCTAAAGTGTTCTGTGAACTTGTTAATGTCTGTGAATTTCACATGTGTCTTTCATGTTGTCCATTTCAAGGCACCAAATAAAAAGGCCTTTAATTTCTTTGATTCTTACGTATTCTGTAAGAGAGAGTATAACAAAAAGCATGTATTTATAATTTAGATATGGAAGCTTTGTTATAGGTGGCTTTGACTGCCTTGTGGCAGATGTTATTCTGTATTGAAGTTACTTATATTGTTAACTAACATTTATTGTCTCCTATAATGATAGTATTGGTATTTAAAAAGGAAAACAAATCAGATACTTGTATGGAAATTAATCTGCTAAAATTAGATTTTAAAAATAACTCCAAAAACAATTTTATGCCACTCTGTGAGTGAGATATGAATTGCCACTAACCTAACATGTACATATTTTTGAAATTTCATTATACACTATTTTTCTTTCAGTATATGTGTGTGATTATCTCTTCCACTAATATATTTGCTTTGGAGTTTTTGGCCAAAGAATATGGATTTTATAACAAAGATAGTACATTTGGTTTCTTTCCCCCTATGAAATGTGTGTAACTGAAAAAATGAACTACTGGATTTTTATTGAAGGACAAGTCAGCTCTGTATATTAAAGATTTTAAAAATTGTACTTCTCATGCCTTTACTTACCCTGATTTCAATGTTGATTGCCCTTTTCTTCTATTCTCAATTTAGTGAAACCCTATCCATCCTTCAAATGCCAATATGAACGTCATCTTCCTCAAAGAACTCTTAACTGAAGGAATCAGTGTGCCTTCCCATGTGCCCCCTTTGCCTTAGGGTACAGGACCCGGGGGCACCTGTGTCAATGATGTACTATCTGCTATGGTTTTTTAATGAAGGTGGGCTGGCTGGCTCTTCACCTTATTTTGGGACCCAGTGGGTGATGCAATACCTTTCACAGAAGAATGTTTATCTTAATAGTGAAACATTAATAAAATAAGTTGATGGTCTTTAAATATATTTCAAATGAAAATATTATTTTCCTACTAACTCAAGGAAATAAATATTTTACTTCAAAGAAAGAAACATTTATTATCTTTATGGCTTGCATGAAGGGATCCAAACTGAAAGGCCTTTAGTTTGTGTCTCACTCTGTATTTTTTTTTGGCTAGGTTAAAGACCAAATGACTAAACATCAACAATGTTTACAGAAAGTAATGCCTACTTAATTTGCCTAAAACTGCTCTTCTGTCTCCAGTTTTTCTTAAAGAATCATCTTTTGTTTATGGCTCCAGATACATTACTGTTCAAAGCAATTTTTAATAATCAACAGTAAATTATTTGTCACTGTGTCATGATAAATCCACACCTATGTTGGCTCAGTGGTAAAGAATTCACTTGCTAGTGCATGAGACACAGGTTCAGCTCTTGGGTTGGGAAGATCCCCTGAAGATGGAAATAACAACCCTTTCCAGTATTCTTACCTAGAAAATCCCATGAATAGAGGACACTGGTAAGCTACAGTTCATGGTACTGGAAGAGATTCTTGGGATTACTTGGACTGCAAAGAGATCAAACTGCTGCTGCTGCTGCTGTTGCTAAGTCGCTTCAGTTGTGTCTGACTCTGTGTGACCCCATAGATGGCAGCCCATCAGGCTCCCCCATCCCAGTGATTCTCCTGGCAAGAATACTCGAGTGGTCAATCCTAAAGGAAATAAATCTTGAATATTCATTGGAAGGACTGATGTTGAAGCTCAAGCTCTAGTACTTTGGCCAGCTGATGTGAAGAGCTGGCTAATTGGAAAAGACCCTGGTGCTGGGAAAGATTGTAGGCAAAAGGAGAAGAGAGCAGCAGAGTATGAGACAGTTGGACAGCCTTACCAACTCCGTGAACATGAATTGGGGCAAACTCTTGGAGATAGTGAAGGACAGTCCATGGGACTGCAAAAAGTCAGACATGACTGGGTGACTGAACAGTGTACTATATTAATTTGTATTGAAATACAACATATATAATATGCACAGGTATGAAAACAATGATGTCACAATGAAATATTATAAGCAAAGACATTTGTATTAAATGTAATAATGAGGAAAGCCATAGGTGAGACAATCTCATAAAATATTAAAACAAACCTAATTAATCAAAATTAGTCTATTAAATTTAAAAGCAATCCTTATAAATACATTGAAAATAATTCTAATAAGATAAATAGTATAACTTTAATATATTTTGCTCAGTATATAATTGCTGATATTTTAGCAGTAAGTCTGGCTGGTAGGTCCTTTCAGTGCTGGGGAAAGGCTCTGTGACTAAGACCTTCTGGCAAAGTGTGTGTCTTGATCTTAATGATGCTTTTAAATCTGAGGAAATAGATGAAATCATTTAGAGAGAAAAAGTAGAGAAAGAGGAAAGGTCATTTTAAGATCAAGGTCGGGAGCACACACATTTAAAAGTTGAGTGGAGATGGAGAAGTTCACAAAGGAGATTCGACACTTGAAACTAGCTTTATAGGTAGTATTTTATCTCTAAAATGTCTTGAGCAAAATTTACAAAACGCACAGGTGAATCAGAATGACAGATACATAGATTCTGTTTTAGTATAGTCTATGAAAGTGAAAGTGAAGGTGTAGTCACTCAGCCTGTCTGACTCTTTGCAGCCCCATGGAGTGTAACCTACCAGGTTATTCTCTCCAGGCAAGAATACTGGAGAATGAAGGCTCTGTGACTAAGACCTTCTGGCAAAGTGTGTGTCTTGATCTTAATGATGCTTTTAAATCTGAGGAAATAGATGAAATCATTTAGAGAGAAAAAGTAGAGAAAGAGGAAAGGTCATTTTAAGATCAAGGTCGGGAGCACACACATTTAAAAGTTGAGTGGAGATGGAGAAGTTCACAAAGGAGATTCGACACTTGAAACTAGCTTTATAGGTAGTATTTTATCTCTAAAATGTCTTGAGCAAAATTTACAAAACGCACAGGTGAATCAGAATGACAGATACATAGATTCTGTTTTAGTATAGTCTATGAAAGTGAAAGTGAAGGTGTAGTCACTCAGCCTGTCTGACTCTTTGCAGCCCCATGGAGTGTAACCTACCAGGTTATTCTCTCCAGGCAAGAATACTGGAGAATGGATTGTCATTCCAATTTTCAGGGGATTTTCCCAACCCAGGGATTGAACCCAGGTCTCCTGCATTGCATGCAGATTCTTTACCATCTGAGCCACTAGGGAAGCCCCTATTCCAGAGGTCTTTTTACTATGCTTAAAATATTGCCTGACTTAAAACATTTGAAACTATGGAATGTTTTGCAAAAGTCATTCACAACATGTGCTGTGCTTAGTCTCTCAGTCGTGTCCAACTCTTTGAGACTCTATGAACTGTAGCCCACCATGTTCCTCTGTCCATGGGGATTCTCCAGGCAAGAATACTGGAGAGGGTTGCCATATCCTCCTCCAGGGGATCTTTCCAAACCAGGGATCCAACCCAGGTCTCCTGCACTGCAGGCAGATTCTTTACATTCTGAGCCTCCAGGGAAGCCCATTCATAACATAACATTAGGTAATATAAATTTCAAAAACTCACTTATTTCTTTATTAGTTAATAGCTAATAAATTATGACTATAAATGTTGAAATTGACCAGAACACTGAGGATCTTGTAATGTAAATGATATGGATAATAAAGCAAGGTATGTGGTCACTACTGGAGACATTTTAAAGTGACCTTAAAAGGCAAGTCTCTGAAATGAAACTGTCTTTGAGTTATATTCTCCATTTGCTGTGAGCCATTGATCCCAAGGCAGGAAGAGGTTGTAAAGACATCTAACCCATCATATCATTTTCTGATGGAGAAACTGACACTCAGAGATGCTGAAGGGCTTGTTCAGTCTCAGCCAGGTCTTCAAAATTAAGACACATTTAGATAACGTGTCTCCAAGGATGGCTTTATGCTATATTAGAAATACACGTTTTAAGACATCAGGTTTAGCTTGCATGGTTTAGTAAAGCCCAAGTAGACTGGTTTATAACATAAGCATTAAAACATCTCTGTGCTGTGTAATTCAACAATTAGGCTGTGAGAAAATTTTTTCTATAAACAAATAATAAAAAGTTGTGAGATATGTTTTGATTTAAGCAAGCTGATTAAATAACAAACTATACTCAAATGACAAAACTAATTAAATATATTGCAAAAGGATTTTTTTACTTTATATAAAAAATTAAAAAAAATTATTTCCTTAAAAGTAAGATCTCCTAGTATAGAAATGCAAGTAAGCTTAATTATATATGTCACCTCTAATTGGCAGTGGCTGCCTAGAGCAAGCTTTGAGAGAAAAGCCATGCCTGGACTTACTGGGCATATTAGTCATAGATCTCCAGAACAAATGTGTATATTTAAATACAGAAAGATATTCATTTTAAGGAATTGGCTCTTGCAATTATGGAAGCTGGCAAAGAGTAGAATCTATAGTCCTGACCAGTAGGTTGAAATTCAGATAACGTTGGATGGTACGGTCTTGACACAGACTTGTTTCTTCTTTAAGAAACCTCAGATTTTCCTCTTAAAGCCTTCAACTCATTGGGTAAGCCCTACTCATAGTATGGAGGGTAATCTGCTTTACTCAAAAGAGTATTGCTTGTAAAAATTAATCATTTCTAAGCAATTTCTTCACAGTGACATCTAAACTGTATGACCAAACAACTGGGTTCTTTAGCCCAGCTAAGTTGACACATGAAATTAACTATCACACTGAGGAAGAATGCAATGCAAGCTTGCAGCATGTTGAATGAGAGCCAAGACTTTCGGCAGTTATTCCTGCCATGTGTTTGCCATCCTTATCCTTGTTTTATCTAAATGTTCCTTCAGTATAAGAAAATCCTTTTTATTGGCAAAACTTCAAGAATATTATTGGATAAAATGAAATAATTTATAAAGATTTTTTAATTTGAAGGACAGAAAGGCATAAACTTTGTATTTCATGAAGAGAAAGGTGAAAGAAAGTGAAAGTCGCTCAGTTGTGTCTGACTTTGTGACCCCGTGGACTATAGTCCATGGATATCTCCAGGCCAGAATACTGGAGTGGGTAGCCTTTCCCTTCTCCAGGAAATCTTCCCAACCCAGGGATCGAGCCCAGGTCTCCTACCTTGCAGGTGGGTTCTTTACTAGCTGAGCCACAAGGAAAGCCCAGAGATTTCAATAAGTGTACATTTTGCTTTATTGCTGCATGGTTTTCTAAGAAGAAGTTTAAAATCCTTCTTATCTTCTTCCATCCCATTATATAATTCAAAATTTCAGACCACATTCACTATACATCCCTCACTCATCCACCTATGCTTTAATGAGATCTCAAATGGTAACACTTTTATACTCTTACTTAGAGAAATTACTGTCTGGATTTTTCAGAAACTAACCACCATTTATAGTCCCTAGATTAAAATGTAACTGTTAAATATATTTAATACCCAGATAATCACAATGGTGTGATCACTCATCTAGAGCCAGACATCCTGGAATGTGAAGTTAAATGGGCCTTAGAAAGCATCACCACAAACAAAGCTAGTGGTGGTGATGGAATTCCAGTTGAGCTATTTCAAATCCTAAAAGTGAAAGTGCTACACTCAATATGCCAGCAAATTTGGAAAACTAAGCAGTGGCCACAGGACTGGAAAAGGTCAGTTTTCATTCCAATCCCAAAGAAAGGCAATGCCAAAGAATGCTCAAACTACCACACAACTGCACTCATGTCACACGCTAGTAAAGTAATGCTCAAAATTCTCCAAGCCAGGCTTCAACAGTATATGAACCGTGAACTTCCAGATGTTCAAGCTGGTTTTAGAAAAAGCAGACGAACCAGAGATCAAATTGCCAACATCCGCTGGATCATAGAAAAGGCAAGAGAGTTCCAGAAAACCATCTATTTCTGCTTTATTGTCTATGCCAAAGCCTTTGACTGTGGGGATCACAAGAAACTGTGGAAAATTCTGAAAGAGATGGGGGTACCAGACCACCAGACCTACCTCTTGAGAAATCTGTATGCATCCCAGGAAGCAACAGTTAGAACTGAACATGGAACAAGAGACTGGTTCCAAATAGGGAAAGGAGTACATCAAGGCTGTATATTGTCACCCTGCTTATTTAACTTCTTTGCAGAGTACCTCATGAGAAACACTGGACTGGAAGAAACACAAGCTGGAATCAAGATTGCCAGGAGAAATATCATTAACTTCAGATGTGCAGATGACACCACCCTAATGGCCGAAAGTGAAGAGGAATTAAAAAGCTTCTTGATGAAAGTGAAAGAGGAGAGTGAAAAAGTTGGTTTAAAGCTCAACATTCAGAAAATGAAGATCATGGCATCCAGTCCTATCACTTCATGGGAAATAGATGGGGAAACAGTGGAAACAGTGTCAAACTTTATTTTGGGGGGCTCCAAAATCACTGCAGATGGTGACTGCAGCCATGAAATTAAAAGACAATTACTCCTTGGAAGAAAAGTTATGACCAACCTAGATAGTATATTCAAAAGCAGAAATGTTACTTTGCTGACTAGGTCCATCTAGTCAAGGCTATGGTTTTTGCTGTGGTCCTGTATGGATGTGAGAGTTGGACTGTGAAGAAGGCTGAGCACTGAAGAATTGATGCTTTTGAACTGTGGTTTTGAAGAAGACTCTTGAGAGTCCCTTGGACTGCAAGGAGATCCAACTAGTCCATTCTGAAAGAGATCAGCCCTGGGATTTGTTTGGAAGGAATGATGCTAAAGCTGAAACTCCAGTACTTTGGCACCTCATGCGAAGAGTTGACTCATTGGAAAAGACTCCGATGCTGGGAAGGATTGGGGGCAGGAGGAGAAGGGGACAACAGAGGATGAGATGGCTGGATGGCATCATAGACTTGATGGGCATGAGTTTAAGTGAACTCTGGGAGTTGGTGATGGACAGGGAGGCCTGGCGTGCTGCGATTCATGGGGTCACAAAGAGTCAGATATGACTGAGCGACTGAACTGAACTGATGGATTTACTTAATCTATTTTATTAGCTTTAATCTTTTAAATGATGCAATGCATCTTACACTTCTGGTGTCTTCATTAGTGTCTCATCTAAAGCAATGTGCTGTAGCCCAAACAATTGTACTATTGTACTGTGTAATGCCCACAGCTTCAGAAAACGATAGGTGAAAGTTTCATTTGAGAAGTGGTTTCAGCTATACTTTTTAGTTAGAAGATATTTGAAATAAGACTTAAAATAACAACCTCTGTTATAAAAACATCTTCACAGAAGAGTATTCAAAAAACTCAGAAAAATGAACTCTTAAAACAATGATTACCAAAGCAGTGATACTTGGATAACACTGGAATAAAACCAAATCCAACAAGTATTTTCATTAGAGTGTCCCTTTTGTTCTTCTTAAAAAATATTTTATATTGTTGAATATAAAATGTCTCTGTGAATTTCTGTTTTCAGTTACATTTCCTGCTTGGAACATATGGAAAGGGTAAATGTCTGGAATAAAATTTGGATGATATTTTAAACTATGAGAGAGGATCTTGAAGGATTAATGCAGTTAAAAGAGCTAAAATTGTATCTGCAGATAAATGGAGACAACCATTTTGCTTATCCTATATTCTTTTTATAGAATATGAAAAAGAAAATGCAAAAAGCAGATCTTATAAAATTCTGTAGCATGTTTACATTTTGATGTTAGTATCAGTTTACTCCTCTACAGATGCTTAGTATTATTATGTTTTGAACACAGAGACTTCATGTGTGTAAAATTGCAGAGAATCCTAGTGGTAGACATTTTTGAATCAGGAAATCATTTCCTGAGGAACTTTCACTTGAAACTTCAGTGTTGATTTGTAAAGTCCCCTGTGCCCAGGGCTTGGGTCCCCTGAGCAAACTGAAGCATTGTGGTTCTTAGATATTAGAGATGAATTTGAGTCATGGCCAAAAGGAAGGGTAGATATGGGCTGTTACTTCAGTAAATCAAGCGTAAAATGTGCTGTTAGTATTTGGCCTATTTAATCTTCCCTTTTCTACTTTGCTGTGGTCAGAAAGACATGGCCCTTTTCTCCTTTCCCAGTTTTTAATGTAGACATCCAGAGTACTAAACACCCCATTCCTTTGCATTCTTGTGACTACTCAGAATCAGCACTGAGGCACAGTGAGTGAATCAGCTAATGCTGGACTCAGAGGCCAGAGTAGATTGTACAGAGGGTGTGGCTGGGCTGCTGCTGCTAAGTCTCTTCAGTCGTGTCTGACTCTGTGCGACCCCATAGACAGCAGCCCACCAGGCTCCTCTGTCCCTGGGATTCTCCAGGCAAGAACACTGGAGTGGGTTGTCACACATGCGTGCTAAGTTGCTTCAGTCATGTCTGACTCTGTGCAACTCTATGGACAGCAGGCCACTAGGCTCCTCTGTTCACAGAATTCTCTCAGCCTCTGCTAACCTGGGGAGATAATGATATTAATTAACCACACATTCCATCACGTGCCAGACTATAGGACACACATGCTTTCAGCAGTTCTTCAGTTGCTCAGTTATGTCCAGCTCTTTCTGACTCCATGGACTGCAGCACACCTGGCTTCCCTGTCCTTCACTGTCTCCCAGAGCTTGCTTAAACTCATGTGTGTTAAGTCAGTGATGCCATCCAATCATCTTGTCAGGGTCTTTCCCAATGTATTGGCTCTTGCATAAGGTAGCCTAAGTATTGGAGCTTCAGTGGCAGTATCACTCTGTCCAATGAATATTTAGGGTTGATTTCATTTACGATTGACTGGTTTGATCTTACAGTTCAAGGGGCTCTTAAGAGTCTTCTCCAATACTATAATTTGAAAGCATCAACTCTTTGGTTCTCAGTCTTCTTTATGGTCCTCTTTTAGCAGTATAGTGAAAGTCTCTCAGCCGTGTTTAACTCTTTGCGAACCCACGGACTACAAAGTCCATGGAATTCTGTATGCCAGAATACTGGAGTGGGTAGCCTTTCCCTTCTCCAGAGGACCTTCCCAAACCAGGAATTAGTTCAAGGGGCTCTCAAGAGTCTTTTCCAATACCATAATTTGAAAGCATCAACTCTTTGGTTCTCAGTCTTTTTTATGGTCCTCTTTTAGCAGTATAGTGAAAGTCTCTTAGCCGTGTTTAACTCTTTGCGAACCCACGGACTACGAAGTCCATGGAATTCTCCAGAATACTGGAGTGGGTAGCCTTTCCCTTCTCCAGAGGACCTTCCCAAACCAGGAATTGAACCCAGGTTTCCCACATTGCAGGCAGATTCTTTACCAGCTAGGCCACAGATCTCCTGACAAATCTTCAAGGTAAGCTTATTGTTCCTATTTTACAATAAGACAATTAGTTTAAGAATTACTTGTCTAAGACTTTTAAAGTTCTGATGTAGAGTTGGAATCTGGCTGTGTTTTCAAATCCTGCTTTGTTTACGTTGTACTTTTGTTATTATTTTAATTACTGAAACCAGTCTTGAACATTTTGAACTTACCCAACATGTTTATGGTTTGTTCCATAAAAATATATGACAAATTATACTGATCAGTTCTAGGAGACATTTACTATTTCACTGGCTTTCAAAAACAGGTCATTAGAGCATTTGAATTCATGTCATAGTGTCAGAAGTTACAAAGAAGAAATAGAGTTTTCTGATAATGGAAATGAGGGGTACTTTAAGAAAGAACTCAGAATGCTATGAATCAGTTTGAATATCCTGCAGACCTGAAATTTGTAGTCATTCAAAATTTAGGGCAGATGGCCTGCAGTGCTATTATGTACTCTTGGGTATTTATCAATTAAGGTTCAGCAGCATTTTTCCTGTATTCATTAAGTAATTACATTTTAAAAATTCCTTATCACAGGAAAGAAAAACATTATTACTAAATCTTGATTTCACCTTGTGCTAGAAGTTAACCTCTTGACCAGTGACATATGATCATGGTCAAAAAAAAAAAAAAGAAAAAGACAAACCAGGGTGGCTGACAATGACCAGCAATACACAGGGACAGATCTTGGAAAAGTGCTTGTTCTCTCTTTGTTTTGCTCTTTCCTACCGTCAGTGATAACAAATAGTATTAGCACCATTTAAACCACATGTACTGTTAATATTGGTACATATTAACAGCATTTCCACAAGTGTATCTTGACTTTGCTAATTTCCAAAACTTTTCAAAATATAATCTTAAAGAGAAGTTTTTGGTTCAGTTCAGTTCAGTCACTCAGTCGTGTCCGACTCTTTGCAACGCCATGAACTGCAGCACACCAGGCCTCCCTGTCCATCACCAACTCCTGGAGTTCAGTCAAACTCATGCCCATCAAGTCGATGATGCCATCCAGCCATCTCATCCTCTGTTGTCCCCTTCTCCTCCTGCCCCCAATCCCTCCCAGCATCAGAGTCTTTTCCAATAAGTCAACTCTTCGCATGAGGTGGCCAAAGTATTGGAGTTTCAGCTTAAGCATCAGTCCTTCCAAAGAACACCCAGAACGAATCTTTAGAATGGACTGGTTGGACTCCTTGCTCCAGGGACTCTCAAGAGTCTTCTCTAACACCACAGTTCAAATTCTTCAGTGCTCAGCCTTCTTCACAGTCCAACTCTCACATCCATACGTGAC
>SJYC01130147.1:0-28003 GCA_006408675.1 Madoqua kirkii | reverse complement strand
GCATAGTCAATAAAGCAGAAATAGATGTTTTTCTCGAACTCTCTTGCTTTTTCCATGATCCAGCAGATGTTGGCAATTTGATCTCTGGTTCCTCTGCCTTTTCTAAATCCTGCTTGAACATCAGGCAGTTCACGGTTCATGTATTGCTGAAGCCTGGCTTGGAGAATTTTGAGCATTACTTTACTAGCATGTGAGATGAGTGCGACTGTGCGGTAGTTTGAGCATTCTTCGGCATTACCTTTCTTTGGAATTGGAATGAAAACTGACCTTTTCCAGTCCTGTGGCCACTGCTGAGTTTTCCAAATTTGCTGGCATATTGAGTGCAGCACTTTCACGGCATCATCTTTTAGGATTCTGACTATTTACTTCTGTGTTCTTTTCTTCTGCCCGTAATATTTTGGCCACCATTTTGTGTAACTGACTCTTAGTCAGTCTTTACATTTCATTGCATGTTTCATCATGTCCAGGGAACTTTAATGTCCAACCCCTTCTGTAGTCCCCTCCACAGAGTCTTACTTGCCCTCTATCCTCATAATGTTCTGTGTTGTAATTTTATCATCCTCTGATCTGTGAACTATAGGAGAACAGAAGATTCTATTTTATTCATTGTCTGGCTCATAGTAGGTGTTAAAGAGTTATTATTTTGACTGATGAATTGCAAGGATGAATGAATGATGAATTTATTAAAATATACTCTATCTTCTGGCCAGTTTCCAAGTCACCCTTATTATGTTCTTAAATGTTTAGCATATTAAGAATGAGTTAATTTGACATAATGGTGAGGTCTGCTTTTGTAAGTATGAAGCCTCTTTAGTCACTCTGTAGCCTTCTGAGAGTAGTGGAAAGAACAGATATCACTTTGAGAGGAGACAGAGTAAATTTTGAAAAATCCTATTGCTACTTTTCTCCTTCCACTTTTTCTCACTACCTACTTTTCAGCCGTGGATTCAAATGAGTTCTATTTTTAGTCTACCTATCAAAATTTGTGAATATTTCCTATGAATGATTTGTTACCTATACAGATCTAACTTATAGGTCAAAATAACAATAAAAATGCAAATACACATGAGTTTCCCATTATGCAAAAAAGGCATTTGAATTTTTGGCCCAAGCATATTGGAATCTTACACCTTGCTGAAATCAATTTCCTTGAGATTTTCCCTCCATATGATTAGTAATGTGTTCTTAAAAGTCTTTCTTAGATTTTGCAGTCCTGACAAGCAATTTTGAATGCTTGAGCCTACACTAGTAGGGATTTTTTAATCCAAAATAATAAAAACTTCTCAAGGCTTCTCTTTTTTGAATTATGTCCCAATTTTCCATGAGTGAGCTACATAAAACTTGCCATATGTTCCTCTTTATAGCAATACATCTGAACAGAATAAGGTGTTTATAAAATGATCTAGGTATATTTACTGACTGATGAAAGACATTAGTTTCTGCATACTCAGATAACTCTATCTGGAATTGTTTGATTTACCTAGACAAGTGAAATGTGGTTAAAACAAACCTATAGGGTCTTACACCATGAGGCCTTAAAAAATTTTTTTTTGGCATGTAAAGGGTCTGGAGAGCAGCTGGCTACCAGCTGGAGTCTCATACTGTTTTATTGAAGTAGAATTGGGACTTTAACAAGCTTAATTATAACAAGACTTCACCTGCATCACAGAACCTGTTACATTGCCCCCACCCCTTCTTTCACACATTTCTGGTTGTTTGGAAGCCTGTTTTCAATATTTCCATCCAGACCACATTTGATCTGAAAGCTTTACTCTTGATTTAGTTGCCGTGGCATAAAAAGGATAAATTAAATCTAGCTGCTTTTGTGTAGGTCGTATCAGGAGTGGTGTGAGGGAACTTGGAGATGATGGTGTTAAGTGTAAACTTGACTTAAGTGTTAGTTTTGGCTTCATCTTCTTTTTCAAGGAACTGGTGAGAGAGCCATGTGTCCATATCATTAGTCCATGTGTCCTGAGGGTTTACCTTTATTTTGCTTTATGATTTTGTTAACCATATTATAAAATGCAAGTCTTGTATTTGATTATAAACACTTCTAAGTACTTCCTAATGTAGCTGATGCAGTTCCCAGCACACAACTGATGCTTTGGAGTACCATCAAAAGCTTGACTTACTAGAAGGCTATATGGATTTGCAGAAAAAGATTACTGATCACATATTTAAATACTAAATTACAAACTCTTATGTTTTCTTGTAGTATGAATTGCTAAATGATGATTAAAGGATACTATTTTCTTGTATTGTGAACAAATATTGTTAATGTCTTTAATATGACTTGTGGATTTAAAATTAAATTTCAAACATGAAGAGAAAAAAGTGATAAGAAACTCTGGTGGCAATAGTATAATACAATGTGAAAGTGTTGGTAAAAAGTAATAATCTTTTTTTGTGTGTGTGCTAAAAGATTTCTTGATCCAGAGCAACCTGGAAAGGCACAAGGCCTACATGAATAAATTAGATGTTAACATGAATGAGTTGACCCTTTTGGATTTATGTTTATAGTTTTGTTGTCATCAATAAGGTAATTACACTTCCATTTGGATGTAACTCTTGGGATTAGAGATATTTATAGCTGTTGGAAAAGGAACTGGCTCAATCTAATAACACTATTGAAATAGACAGGGTTTTCTAAACTGAAAATTGGATGAAAGAATAACCTATGATATTTACTGCTGCTGCTGCTAAGCCACTTCAGTCGTGTCCGACTGTGCGACCCCATAGATAGCAGCCCACCAGGCTCCCCCGTCCCTAGGATTCTCCAGGCAAGAACACTGGAGTGGGTTGCCATTACCTTGTCCAACCATGAAAGTGAAAAGTGAAAGTGAAGTCTCTCAGTCATGTCCGACCCTCAGCAACCCCATGGGCTGCAGCCTTCCAGGCTCCTCCGTCCCTGGGATTTTCCAGGCAAGAGTACTGGAATGGGGTGCCATGTACCGAATTTTAGGTTTTGCTGATGCATGATATTCAGTGGAGACACAGAAATGCCACATTCTCTTAGACAGTTTTATGAGAGAGCATGGTCCTATAATAGAAGAAAAGAAAGTTTCTTATATTATTATATGCATTATTAAGTCTGTTTCTAATATCTTAATGGTTAGATTCAATTTCTCTCAAGCCCTGAGGTTCAAACTCAAACATTATCTCTTCTTTGAAATTTCTTCTGACTTATCTTCCTTATAACCTCCCTCCTTCCCCCTCTAGAAGGATTACATCTCCTTCATCTCTTGTAACATCTCTGCTACAGTGCATTCCTCTTCTCTTAGAGCACTCCTCACATTGCATTGTAATTATTTGTTTACACGTCTGTCTCTCTCTCCAGACTGAGCTCTTCAAAAACTGAGACAGCGTTTTATTTAATTCACTTGGTGTACCCACAGCCTGTCAGTGTCTGGCACATGATAGGCAAATAATAAATGCTAAAAGAAAAAAAGGGGGAGATTAATGAATGAATGTAAATTATTGTCATCTCTGATTTATTTGGCAGTCATATCACTGCAAAAAGAAACACCGATCTTATTACTCCTTCAATGTCATGTAGTCTTTTCTTGAAAACTGCAGTGTTCAACAGTCTCCTCAACTCAGCTTGCATAATTCCAGCATAGTGATAACAGCACTGAAATCAGATCTTAAGTACTTCCAAACTGTTGCAAATTGTACTGTATTGAATCCTGGAGTCTACAGGTGTAGTTTTTGGTTTCAATTGTAAAACTCATTAAAAAAAAAAAAAAGTCTGGTTGATAGTATAAAACAATATCTAATGGTTAGACTTTAAAAATTCATTTTATTTATGAATAGCTTAAATTAGAATTTATTCTTAGAAAAAAAATCTGTTGAATTATTGAAGTTATCAAGTACCCTTATTGGTAAATGATATACTCACTCAAATACCAAGACTGGTACTGATTGGTACTCACAGTGGGTGAGCAAGTAGGCTGAAAAGCCTGCTGGGTATGAAGTTCATCTTCTGAACAAATGTTTTAGTTTCAATAAAAATGAAAATGCATTCCACTCAGAAATTCCACATACATGTAAATGTTTGTATATTTAAGAGAAATTTAATTATTCTATTTCATCCACTTACACTTGAGTCATTAAAGGATATTTGATAATGGATAAACGGACCTTTTTCTTAGCTCTACTCTTTATTATTTTAAACTCCCTAAGACACTTTTTTTCCCCTGATTTCAACAGACTTAACCAGTTACAAGATCTGACAGTAGTACAATTGCCACTGATAACAAGTTTGGCTGAAGAAATGAAAAATTTCATTCACTGTCTTGGGTAAATTATGCCTGTTAGGTTGTACTATTTTATAACAAACTTTTAGAAAATTAAACAGCATATAAAATTGCAACATGAATATTTACAGATCTTTAAGAACAAAGATAGTGATTTCTTATTTATGGTTATAATATCAGGACTTAGCAGAATGCCTCAGACAAAACAGACACTGTTGAATACGGATTAGTTGCTGAATGTGTCAACAAATGTTACAGGATGACATAAAATTTGCTTAGTGATGAAATCAGCAGAGAGGAATGCAAAGGTCATTTTTGTATTTGAAGCATGTGAAGAATTTCAGTAATTGTGCCAGGCTGCACAAAGCAAATACTTGATTTATATGCATTGCCTATTTTGTGCCCTGGAGAGAAACGAGGAGGGTTGGTCTTACTTAAATAGAAGAAAGCGGAGATTTAATTAATATGCTGGAGTTTCTAATTAGCCAGTACTGGGACTGGGCTTCCCAGGTGGCACCATGGTGAAGAATTCACCTACCAGTGCAGGAGACACAAGAGACCTGGGTTTGATCCCTTGGTCAGAAAGACTCCCTGGAGTAGGAAATGGCAATCCACTCCAGTGTTCTTGCCTGGAAAATTCCGTGGACAGAGAAGCCTGGCAGTCTACAGTTCATGGGGTCACAGAGTCAGACACGACTGAGCGACTAACACTCAATCTTGGGACTAGAGGAAGTTTATAATGGGAAGATGAGAAGAGTTTACTCTTTTCCTTTTCCTAATATTCTGTTAAACTGACCAGCACAAAGTGGTCTGCAGGGAAGGGGCAACAGTTTCTATATTCCCTAAATCAACAATTTTTCTCTTCTGACCTAGAATTTTTAAACTTTAGAAACACTGGCTGGGAGTGTGGCTCCAGAGCATGCTTTAGAGTGAATTATCACATCATTGAGTAGGCTGTGAAAAGGAACAAAATTTTCATTTATTTTTATCTATAATTTAAAAAAATGAGTTAAGGCTTTTCTCATTCTTTGGAAGATTTTTTTTTTTTGGTAAATTTGTTGAGCATACCATAAATACAGAAAAGTGAACAATGATATGTATGCAGTTGGATTAATTTCATAAAGTGAACACACCCGAGTAATCAACACAGATCAAGAAACAGGCAGCAGCAACCCCAAAGACCTGCCTTGTACTTTCTATCCATGACTCAGTTCAGTTCAGTCCCTCAGTCATGTCTGACTCTTTGCAACCCCATGAATTGCAGCATGCCAGGCCTCCCTGTCCATCACCAACTCCCTGAGTTCACTCAAACTCACGTCCATCAAGTAGGTGATGCCATCCAGCCATCTCATCCTCTGTCGTCCTCTTCTCCTCCTGCCCCCAATCCCTCCCAGTATCGGAGTCTTTTCCAATGAGTCAACTATTTGCATGAAGTGGCCAAAGTACTGGAGTTTCAGCTCTAGCATCATTCCCTCCAAAGGACACCCAGGACTGATCTCCTTTAGAATGGACTGGTTGGATCTCCTTGCAGTCCAAGGGACTCTCAAGAGTCTTCTCCAACACCATAGTTCCAATGCATCAATTCTCCAGTGCTCAGCTTTCTTCACAGTCTGACTCTCACATCCATACATGATCACTGGAAAAACCCTAGCGAGCCTTGACTTATGTCTCTGCTTTTGAATATGCTATCTAGGTTGGTCATAACTTTCCTTCCAAGGAGTAAGTGTCTTTTAATTTCATGGCTGCAGTCACTATCTGCAGTGATTTTGGAGCCCCAAAATTAAAGTCTGACACTGTTTCCCCATCTATTTCCTATGAAGTGATGGGACCATACGCTATGATCTTCGTTTTCTGAATGTTGAGCTTTAAGCCAGCTTTTTCACTCTCCTTGATCACTTTCATCCAGAGCCTTCTTAGCTCCTCTTCACTTTCTGCCATAAGGGTGGTGTCATCTGTATATCTGAGATTATTGATATTTCTCCCGGCAATCTTGATTCCAGCTTGTGCTTCTTCCAGTCCAGCATTTCTCATGATGTACTCTGCATAGAAGTTAAACAAGCTAGGTGACAATATACAGCCTTGACATACTCCTTTTCCTATTTGGAACCAGTCTGTTGTTCTATGTCCAGATCAAACTCTATTAGCTTTTGCCCTGCTCCATTCTGTATTCCAAGGCCAAATTTGACTTTTACTCCAGGTGTTTCTTGAATTCCTACTTTTGCATTCCAGTCCTCTATAATGAAAAGGACATCTTTTTTGGGTGTCAGTTCTAAAAGGTCTTGGAGGTCTTCTGATACCATTCAACTTCAGCTTCTTCAGTGTTACTGGTTGAGGCATAGGCTTGGATTACTGTGATATTGAATGGTTTGCCTTGGAAACGAACAGACACCATTCTGTTGTTTTTTAAATTGCATCCAAGTACTGCATTTCGGACTCTTTTGTTGACCATGATGGCTACTCCATTTCTTCTAAGGGATTCCTGCCCGCAGTAGTAGATATAATGGTCATCTGAGTTAAATTCACCCATTCCAGTCCATCTTAGTTTGCTGATTCCTAGAATGTCGATGTTCACTGTTGCCATCTCCTGTTTGACCACTTCCAATTTGCCTTGATTCATGGACCTGACATTCCAGGTTCCTATGCATTACTGCTCTTTATAGCATCGGACCTTGCTTTTATCACCAGTCATACCCAGAACTGGGTGTTGTTTTTGCTTTGGCTCCATCCCTTCATTCTTTCTGGAATTATTTCTCCACTGATCTCCAGTAGCATATTGGTCACCTACCGACCTAGGGAGTTCTTCTTTCAGTATTCTATCATTTTGCCTTTTCATACTGTTCATGGGGTTCTCAAGGCAAGAATGCTGAAGTGGTTTGCCATTCCCTTCTCCAGTGGACCACATTCTGTCAGACCTCTCCACCATGACCCGCCCGTCTTGGGTGGCCCCACATGGCATGGCTTAGTTTCACTGAGTTAGACAAGGCTATGGTCTGTGTGATTAGACTGACTAGTTTTCTGTGACTCTGGTTTCAGTGTCTGTGTCTGTGTCTGCCCTCTGATGCCCTCTCACAACACCTACTGTATTACTTGGGTTTCTCTTACTTTGGATAAGGCGTATCACCTCACCGCCGCCCCTCCTGACCTTGAATGTGGAGTAGCTCCTCTTGGCCATCCTGTGCCCGTGTAGCCACCGCTCCTTGGACATGGGTTATTCCTCTCGGCTGCCACCCTTGACCTCAAGTGTGGGGTGCTCCTCCCGACTGCCACCCTTGGCCTTGGGCTGGGGGTAGCTCCTCCCAGCTGCTGCCCCTGACCTAGGACATGGGGTAGCTCCTCTCAGCGATGCTTCTGTGAGGTATGTTGCAGCCCGGTGCACTTCTACCATGCCCATCCATGACTACTCTTTGACAAAAAACTATCCTGAATTCTAGTGCCATTTACTAGTTTTGCCTTGTAAAAATTTTGCCTAAAGGGAAACTTTTTGTGTATTATTTTGTAATTAGCACTTTCCTACTCATCAGTGGGTTTATGAGATTCATCTTTATTGTTACTTATAGGTATAGTACATTCATTTTTAGTGTTGTTTATTATGAACATATCACAATCTCCATTCTACTATTGGTGAGCATTTGGGTTTTGTTGTCAACAAAGGTCCATCAAGTTTTAGCTGTCACAAATAATGCTATAATAAATAGTATTATCTACCAATATTTTGGGGCTTCCCTGATGGCTCAGAGGTTAAAGCATCTGCCTGCAATGCGGGAGACCTGGGTTCAATCCCTGGGTTGGAAAGATCCCCTGGAGAAGGAAATGGCAACCCACTCAAGGCTATGGTCTGTGTGATTAGACTGACTAGTTTTCTGTGACTCTGGTTTCAGTGTCTGTGTCTGTGTCTGCCCTCTGATGCCCTCTCACAACACCTACTGTATTACTTGGGTTTCTCTTACTTTGGATAAGGCGTATCACCTCACCGCCGCCCCTCCTGACCTTGAATGTGGAGTAGCTCCTCTTGGCCATCCTGTGCCCGTGTAGCCACCGCTCCTTGGACATGGGTTATTCCTCTCGGCTGCCACCCTTGACCTCAAGTGTGGGGTGCTCCTCCCGACTGCCACCCTTGGCCTTGGGCTGGGGGTAGCTCCTCCCAGCTGCTGCCCCTGACCTAGGACATGGGGTAGCTCCTCTCAGCGATGCTTCTGTGAGGTATGTTGCAGCCCGGTGCACTTCTACCATGCCCATCCATGACTACTCTTTGACAAAAAACTATCCTGAATTCTAGTGCCATTTACTAGTTTTGCCTTGTAAAAATTTTGCCTAAAGGGAAACTTTTTGTGTATTATTTTGTAATTAGCACTTTCCTACTCATCAGTGGGTTTATGAGATTCATCTTTATTGTTACTTATAGGTATAGTACATTCATTTTTAGTGTTGTTTATTATGAACATATCACAATCTCCATTCTACTATTGGTGAGCATTTGGGTTTTGTTGTCAACAAAGGTCCATCAAGTTTTAGCTGTCACAAATAATGCTATAATAAATAGTATTATCTACCAATATTTTGGGGCTTCCCTGATGGCTCAGAGGTTAAAGCATCTGCCTGCAATGCGGGAGACCTGGGTTCAATCCCTGGGTTGGAAAGATCCCCTGGAGAAGGAAATGGCAACCCACTCCAGTATTCTTGCCTGGAGAATCCCATGGATGGGGGAGCCAGATAGGCTACAGTCCACAGGGTCACAAAGAGTTGGACATGACTGAGCGACTTCACTTTCACCAATATTTTGAGCATTACTTAAGTAATGTTCAAAATTCACCAAGCCAGGCTTCAATAGTATGTGAACCATGAACTTCCAGATGTTCAAGATGGATTTAGAAAAGGCAGAGGAACAAAGATCAAATCACCAACATCTGTCAGATCATCAAAAAAGCAAAAGAGTTCCAGAAAAACATCTACTTCTGCTTTATTGACTATGCCAAAGCCTTTGATTGTGTAGATCACAACAAACTATGGAAAATTCTACAAGACATGAGAGTGACAGACCACCTGACCGGCCTCCTGAGAAATCTGTATGCAGGTCAAGAAGCAACAGTTAGAACTGGACATGGAAAAACAGACTGATTCCAAGTAGGAAAAGGAGTATGTCAAGGCTGTATACTGTCACCCTGCTTATTTAACTTATATACAGAGTGCATCATGAGAAACGCTGGGCTGGATGAAGCACAAGCTGGAATCAAGATTGCTGGGAGAAATAACAATAACCTCAGATACGCAGATGACACCACCCTTATGGCAGAAAGCGAAGAAGAAAGACAGAGCCTATTGATGAAAGTGAAAGAGGAGAGTGAAAAGTTGGCTCAACATTCAGAAAACTAAAATCATGGCATCTAGTCCCATCAGTTCATCACAAATAGATGGGGAAACAATGGAAACAGTGACAGATTTTATTTTGGAGGGCTCCAAAATCACTGCAGATGGTGATTGCACTATGAAATCAAAAGGTTCTTGTTCCTTAGAAGACAAGCTACGACAAACCTAGACAGCATACTAAAATGAAGAGACATTACTTTGCCAACAAAGGTCCATCTAGTCAAAGCCGTGGTTTTTCCAGTAGTCACGTATGGATGTAAGCTGCTGCTGCTGCTAAGTTGCTTCAGTTGTGTCCGACTCTGTGCAAGTTGGACTATAAAGAAAGCTGAGTGCCAAAGAATTGATGCTTTTGAACTGTGGTGCTGGAGAAGACTCTTGAGAATCCCTTGGACTGCAAGGAGATACAACCAGTCCATCCTAAAGGAAATTGGTCCTGAATATTCATTAGAAGGACTGATGCTGAATCTCCAAAACTTTGGCCACATGATGTGAAGAACTGACTCATTGGAAAAGATGCTGATGCTGGGAAAGATTGAAGGCAGGAGGAGAAGGGGACAACAGAAGATGAGATGGTTGGATGGCATCATCAACTTGATAGACATGAGTTTGAGTAAACTCCAAGAGTTCCTGATGGACAAGGAAACTTGGCGTGCTGCAGCCCATGGGATCACAAAGAATCAAACATAACTGAGCAAATTAACTGAACTGAACCGAACCAATATTTTGGTTGAATAGATACCTAGGAGTGGAATTCCTCTTTTTTTAGAGTATGAAATATTAGGCTTTAGCATATGGCACTGAATTATTTTCCAAAGAGGTTGTATCAGTTTATACTCCCAACAGCCATTTTGTGAGAATTACAATTGCTCCATACCTTCACTAACATATGATCTAGTTTTACAGCACCTCTTTTGCATATAGTGTCATTGTAATGTGGTTTTAATCTCTATTCCCCTTATGATTAATGACTTTTAGCCTTTCTAAATGCTTAAGGACCACTTAGATACCGTTTTCTTACTGAAGTTTGTTGTTGTTGTTGTTCGTTCACTTTTGTTCATTTTTTATTTTTGGTTAGGCTGTTAGCTCCTCTCCTTAATAATTTGTAATAATTCTTTACACTGGTCTTTTACTAATATGTGTTACAAATATCTTCTCTACCCCCGTGGCTTGTCTTTTCACTCTCTTAATAATGAAGCACTGCTGATCTGTCTTATGGAATGTCACTGGCATCCTCACTGCATGCACATGCACGTCAGGTAGTCACAACATACAGAACATGCTTGTGTAGAGAAAGGATTGAGAGGAGGAGCAGGATGGTGTGCTTAACTGCAGTGCATACACTTGAACTTTCCTTCCAACGTACTGTTACACATTACAGCTTAATATATGCATGATTAAATAAATAATGATTTATTATCCAGTCTTTACTAATCTTCACAAAATGGGTGTGTCTAAAATATTCTTGCAAACAAGTTTGAATTGAAAGTTATGTTTATCTAGTGAGCATTTGGGCACTACAAGAAAATGTTTGATCTGACCATTCTTCTCCAAATGTGAGCTATTTCTCAGGTAAAGAAAACAGCATGTGATAATATCTAAGAAGCTAGTAAAAAATAAAATTATCAGAAAAGTTATTTAAAATAAAGCTTTGTATCTCCTTTAGTAAGACATTCTAATATAGTAGTCTTGATATACTAAACTATACAGTCACCATGAGTAGCAAAACATGGTTTCACTTCCCATTCTTTAACATTGTACATGTGCATATTACATGTATAATTTATAAGTAAATTAATATACATTCCCTGGGATCATTATTGAAATAGTTTGAAGTCCTCTTCTAGAAAATTTTTAAAATGTTGATTTTAAAACTAGGTAGAACCTTATCATGCAACATCCAGAAACTTCTGAAAATTTTTTATCACTGTTGTTGTTGTTTAATCGCTAAGTCATGTCCGACTCTTTGCCACCCCATGGACTGTAGCCTGCCAGGCTCCTGTGTCATGGAATTTTCCAGGCAAGAATACTGGAGTGGGTGGCTATTTCTTTCTCTGTTATCATTCTTAAGATCTGGCTCTTTGAAAAGCATGGCAGGAGTTCACAGTGCACACAGGGGAGGGGAGGAGCCAGAAACAGAATTCTGATAGTTTTGTAATAGAAGTCATTGTTATGAAATCTCCATTGCTCGATAGAAGCTGTCCTCAGGTGAGGGCTGATTCCCAAGAACAGAATATTCCTGCGAAGGATGGTAGGTTTCACATTGCAATGTGGGGTTCAGAGACTGAGCATGGAAGCCTGGGAATGACTAACCATGTTTTAAGGATGACAGCAAATCAACTAGTGGAAGCAGTTGCTATACAGTGGCAGGTGGAGCTTCGCTGGGAGACGGCAGTTCTCCAGAGCCGCCATAAAGACCTAAGTCCCCTTAGACAGATAAGCATTTCTTTTCTACTGAAAAGTCTAAATACAAAAATAAACGTAAGTGATGGAAAAAGAAACATGATGGATATAATTTTTTCCTTTTCATCAGATTCTGCAGCTTTTGCAAGGTTTGGTAAGACTAACTGGACAAACAATTTTGTTGCTGGGTATTCATTACAAATGTTCCTTTCATATGATGAATGAAAATAGCCTCAAGAATCACCTAACACTTCCTGCCTGTTGGAGGGCCTGAGAGAAGTCTCACTGGGTAGACAAGTCTTCAGACTCTCCAGGGGAGGGCTTTCCAGATCCTGTCAACAACCCCCTGCAGTTGTTTTTGGCTGCACATTTGGTGAATGTTTTTCTTTCAGCTGGGCCTCACATCATTTACTTGGAATGATATGTTCTCCTCTCACTGCCATCCCAAATGCTGTGAACTTTTGGGAAGAAAATGCTATGGAAATGTGAAGCATTATTTTAAGAACAAAATCTCTATAGCTTCTAAGCTTTTGTTAAGCACTGCATCTATAGGCTATGTATCTGCCGCATCTGTTTTTGTGTGTAGGAGGCACATTCTATTTATCACTAGGGATGTGTCATTCTTAAAGGAGCATAATCTACTGGAGCTTTTGTGTTTTAACTGCTCTCTGGTCAAGTGAGCTGTAGTATTTAAGCTTTAAGTGTTACATAGCTAGGCCTCTTAGTAGCACCTTGCCAAGAACAACAACAGCTAGAGAGGAGAAAAATCTCCTTCCTTTTATTTCCTCTCAGTCTGTCTTTTTAATGATATTACTGCAGAGGCAAAGGCAGTGTGGATCCTCAAGGGGTACTGCCCTGAAAGACCAAGCCATCCCACACCTGTTCTGGAATTAGAGCAGCTAAATTTGGCAAGGCAAGGAGACACAGAGACAGGACGGAAAGAACCAGAGATATGACAAAACACCATAAAGTATCTCTAACCAATCATTAAATATCTACAGCAGTTGAAATCAGGGATTCTAAGTCTGGCTCTCAGACTGGGTCTTTAGTATGAAACCACTGGTATATATTGCTGATTCCCTAAAGATATTCCTTAGTTTTCCTGAAGTTAAAAAGAAAACAAAACAAAAACAAAACCCAGTAATTTTGACCCTCTTTGCAGTGCTATCTTGAAAGTGAAAGTTGCTCCCACGCTGATTCTTTGCGACCCCAGGGACTATATATACATCCATGGAATTCTCCAGGTAGCTTTTCCCTTCTCCAGGGGATCTTCTCTCCCAGGGACGGGAAGGGAAGAACCCAGGGATCTAACCCATGTTAGGTTTGTCTACTATATACTGATACTTGAATAAATATCCTCATCTGAACCAACATAGCTGTAAGACCCAAGTCATGAATCAATTAGAACTTGGCCTGTAAGTGAAACAGAGTTCACAATACCATCTCACATATTAACTCATTGTTTTACCCCCAGTTCCTACCTTCACATCCTGCTCAAAAAGAGGAAGAAATGTGATCTAAATGATTGTGCCTGCTGCTTTTTTAGAGAAAGTAGTACAGTCTTTTTATAGATGCAGGATTTAGTTGACCTCTGGATACAGTTTTTCCTTGTCATTAAAATTGTGTGCAAGGGGTCTGGGTCATCGGTTCAATTCCCACTTACGTCCAGTTATTCTTAACAATATGGAGATAACCTTTTCCATGGCCTAACTGGCTTTGTGATGAGGTAATTGTATGATTCTGTCTTGTTGACTTGAGAATATAGAAATGTTCTCTTTTAATTCCTCTCCAATGAAGGTATAGGCAACTCTTTGTCTTTATTCTCGTTTTTGACAGCGTAATCTTACTCTTTCTTTTGGGTTTAAGTAATAGAATTCCTCTTAAAATGTAAACATAATTTTGAAGCCATCAGATTATTAGACCACCACTAACCCTCAAATTTTTCTGAAGGATTTTTTCCTAAAGAAATGTGAGGGAATACAACTCTGGAGAAGTAAGCTGGGGTGAAGATGTAGGAAGCAGGAACAAATATAGTCCAGTCTCTACAGAAGGAAGCAGAGGTTACCTTATGGGGCCAGGAGAAGCAATGGGCCCTTGGTTTTTCTGATTACAGAAAGATACAAATATTACAAGATAGAGCACAGAAGAATGTCAGGGGAAAAATGCCCAGCTCTGCTCTCCTTCCCTTTTATCTGCTGTGTCATTGGGTGATGCTGGCTGGAAAGGGAATCGAGGAAGGAAGATGGGTACTCAAAGAGTATCACAGTCACCACAGAAGAGAAATACTGGAAGAAGCTGGGCTTAGGTCAAGAAACTTAAAATAAGGGTGTTTAGGATGCAATATCACAGATATTACAGATTGTGTAATATACCCATCCTTGTTCCTAGAGCATAATAGTCACTCATTGAAAGTCCTCCTTTTCTTCCTCTCATTTCTTCCTTCTTCTTGTTGTTTTCACTGCTGTTCTTGTTACTGATTCTCATTACTTCCTCCTGCCTTTACTCCCACTGCCACTGGACAGGTCTTACTCACATGTTAAGGTCATTTTCTATCTCCTTCACCAAGCTTTCTCTAACCCTAACCCACACTGACTTCCTCTTTTGGGATTAATACTTAGTTGCCCACTATCTTAAGTTGTTCCTTGTTATTTCAAGCATTATTTAGAATTATTTAATCTTGGTAGTTGAGCAAGGTGAGAGATACTTTAAATGCTGAAACCATATTCCTATTTGTTTCTCTGTATTCTCATGGGTTCGCAAAGAGTCAGACACGACTGAGTGACTGAACTGAACTGAACTGATTCACTAGGATAATTATAACAATGTTGAGCATATAGAATCCTTAGAAAACTGTTTTTCAAATAAATTCCAGGTATTTAATCAATAGTGTTTGATTGGCTGTTTTCCCTCTGCATGATTAGAAAAACAGATACATTACTATACTGTGATAATAAAGAAATGAATTTGTTCATATTCATGATTTACTTGGCAAACTCATATTTGTGCTCTGCCAGGTTGAAACCTATCCTTTATTTACTGTTGTGTCCAAGACAAATAGAAACAAATGAACAAAGGAAAGTATCCAGAAGAGGAAAAAAATACAAGCAACAACAACAAGAATCACAAAACATAATTAAAAAAACACCAAAAATTCAAACATTCATGAAATGAATAAAAATAGTACATTTATAAGATCAACATAGATAATTGAGTATGGATTGCAACTGGGAAAGAATGACTTAGTCAAGGTTGTGTTTATTATCCTGGAATTGAGCAAATATTTGAAATGAATTAATAATGAATAGAGCTACATCTGAGTTTTTTCCACATAATCTATTTTAGATCAAGAGTACTTTGTGGCAAGAACATGAAATCAGTTGAGACCAGATGACCTTTGCAAAGAATTGTGGCTGGTTAACTTCATAGTTCACTTCATATTGTATTTGAGACATGAAAGAAAAATCTTGCAGTCCCCATCTGCTGAATTATCTCCCATCTCTTCCTTCAAAAGTCATACAGAAACCCACTCTGCCACAAAGCCCTAGAGTGGAAGACGCATACAAATAACTTACTCTGTCGTATTTGAACAGTGAAACAGCCATTTTAACTCTTGAGTCATTCAGGCAAACAAGAAAACAACAGTTATATATTACTAAACATGCAGCAGAATCTTCTTTTTCCTTTAGATTAAAACATTTTTTTTTCGTGACTGCCCTCATAGTTTGTCAAATCAGCTTGAAATTAATTACATAATAAGGAGTGACATATTTTTTAATTTTTGGTCTGTGTTAAGGACCTAACTACCACAATGTATTTGATAAGATATGCTAAAACATACCCATCCAGATTCAATTATAGCTCCTCTTTCGTTAAAAATAAACTTCTTCTAAATGCTTGATAGCAGAATGCTTCCAAGCACTGGTATAGCCATAACTCTTGATTGCTGAGTAGTACGGATGTCTCCAAAGCTGAAAAAAACACAAAAAGAACTGTTTAGAGAGCCCTTTCTTCCTCCATCTGGTCCTGTTTCTCAGTAATTCCCAGGCAAAATGTAGCTGGAAGAACATTAACACCAGTATATTCCAAATAGTTGCCTATATGAAACAGTTTATGTAAACTCTACCTCAAGATGTTCCACTCTCGTGGTAGAATTTGGCTTGGCATTGGGCAATGTGCTTTTATATTTGCATCTGTGCATACGTCTTTGTGTTGTGAAGCTGTTCTTTCTCTAAGTGTTCTGCTCCATTGTACCTGTGGATTGTTCCTACCACTTGTCTCTGTAAGACAAAGTTGCCTTTTTTCATGCTTATTTTTCATCTAATGTAAATATTGCTCTCCCTTTAAGAATCTTTATTCTCATTTTTATTTTCCTTGCAGATCTTGCCTAAACTGACCTTGAATAGGTGGGCTTGTATGAGAACTGGCTTTCCTTTGTACTCCATTTCTTGATCAATGAACCAAGTGTGTGAGCAACTATGGTGTAAACTAAACAGAAGAACACTTTATTTTATTTTTACATGTTTCTGCTTTCACATGACAACATAACAGTTGGAACTGAAGGACCTTGCCCTTTGAAGCACCTCCCATTTTTATCACTTTTAAGCCATTACTTTTCTCTATGTGACCCTCCTTAAAACATCACTGCTCTTGGTTACCACACCCTATAATTTATTTCAAGTTATATAAATGATTTGGCACAAAAGTTCCCTTTCAATGTGCTCTTCAATCTTTTTCAATAACTTCAAAACTTACACTTTTGACCTTGAAGAGTCCTTGATTTGATTTCTTTTCATTCCTGATTCTATGGACCTATAGATCCTTTTTTGCTGAGTCACTCAGCATGAACTTTGTCAGTCCAAGTCAATATTTTTCTTTCCAAGTTCTTTTTCAGCACTTAACTTTCAATCAGTTTTTTTACCTGCTTTTTTCCCCAGTTTAATCCAACTTTTATTCTCGGTTCTTTTTGGCACCAGTACATACTCAAATGGTGACTCCTGTCTCTCTTTTCTGAGCCAGCCTTGTGTCCACAGCCAACTTTCTCGGTTGGCCTCTCTGATTCTTCTTTCTGCCCAGCTCATCAACTCTCAACCTTGGATAACCACTACCAGTTGTTTTCCCTGCCTTTTAAATTAAATTAAATTTTATTTTATTTTTGAGTCTACAGAATGATTTCAATGTTCCTTAACACTGAAAATTTGCATCTTAATTCAACTTTAGCAATCAATTGAGAAGTATTGTTTCCTTTCACCTCCCAGTACTGTCATGAGACCCCACTACTTTAGGATGAAATACACATCAGATCTACCTACTTTTTCACTCTTAATCTATATTCTCCTATGTCTCTTTCTCCTCCACTTTCTTCCAATTTAAACTTCATCTCTTGAAATTCTGGACTCTAAACATGACCAGTGTTTTCAGGATATTACTGTCACAAGGATCTGCTTTTTATCTAACATCTTCACTTTATACCAATCTGTAGACACATGTGTTTGAAATAAAAACAAAAGCAAAACCAAGGTTATTCATTTAGCGAGTATTTATTGAACTGCTGCTCTACTTAGGCACTTTTGTAGGTGTTTAGGAGGCAAGGAAATAAGATTCAATGTACAGAAAATTTTGTGTGCATTTTCTTTTTAAAATACTAGTTAAAATTCTTTACTTTCTTCAGAAACTTTTCAAATGTCCTAAATTCACTTCTTCTCCTTTTATTCTAACCATTCCCATAGAAGTCGCTTATGTCTGGCTTTGTTTTCACTGATACCATTCTCTCAAGTATTAAGATAAAATGATGACTTTTTTTTGTTTTTTTAGAAGATCTTTTCTCTGTTCTCATTCTCTTTGTTAACTTCAGTTTGTCTTCTATTCTGTTTTCCATTTTTCTGGTTCTCCTTTTATGTCTCAGACTTCTTATCTCCTCTCTCAGTTTAAGTCTGATTGTCCTTTTAAGTGTCGCAAATCCTATATTTTCTCTTTATTCACTCTATCAAGGGTTGACAGTGAGAAATCTTTATATTGATATATGTTAAAGATTTCTCACTGTCATTCTTTTCTTCTGCTCCTAAAATTATATCTCAACTCCTAAAGTTATATCTTGTACTTCTTCTACAGCCTATAATTGAAATGGCATATCCAGTGTTTCTATTTGAATCCCCTGCCACACCTCAATTTCAACATGATAATAGATGTGATATAGATCTGAGACGTTGAATTATGGAAGGACAGAAATCCTAACTGGGATGAGGGCACACAGAAAGCTAACTTTTCTATAGAGTCAGCCCCAGCAACATCAGTGGGAAATGTCCCAAAGGCATTAATCCAGTAGATGTGGTCATTTTCAGGCAAGGGCAAATCAGTGGGTCTAAAACATTATTAGCAGCAGTTTGGGGAAAGGATAGATGTGCGGAAGTTGTTTCTCCTTAACAGGCCCTCAATTCATAGTTGGATATATGGAAAATATAAGACAAATATAGTCAAATGAACAAGCAAGAAACATGTGAAGCATTATGGATGCAGTTATTAGGTAAAATTCCTGAGAGGGTCCTAGAATAAAAAGCAAAGTTACAGAACAGACTACATATAGACTGATGGTCAAGGCAGAAACCTAGGTATATGGATGGTGATGATTGGACTCCATAGTGTTGGGAAGAAAGAGAAGGGGTCAGGAGAAATATATCTTTTAGCTGAATGACACCATGGGATACCAGGTTAGCTTCTGAATCCTATATGGAAAAAGCCAAGTTGTTGGTAAACTTCCTGTGTTATTGCAATTCCTGTTTTACTGAACATCTCTGAAGTACTGACACTATCAACTACACATTAAGTCCTTAGTCTCTACTGCGTTAACATCAATGAGGGGGCTCTTTCAGGACTCTTCTGTGTTTTCCTAAGTATTTCTTAGTCTTCCTTGTGCACTGCTCCTCTTTTTATATTCGCAAATATTGGTTATCTCCTTGGGTTTCTGTCTTTGGTCTTCTGACACTCTATCTTTACTTTCCTTGGATTAAATTTGTTCATTTTGTTGATTTCAACTACTGCTGTATCTTATTTCCTTACAATCAGGTTTGCAGTTCTCACTTGATCTTTGGACTCACATATTTCACTACCTCCAGTTTAGTACATTGAGATGTCTTACTCAACATGTACAAATACAACATGTTCAAAGTGGGTTTGAATTTTCTCCCTCTCTCCAAACCCACTCTTTCTTCTGATGTTTCCTGTATTAATTAATTGCAACATTGTTCATTTATCACTCCAGCCAGAAACTGAGTCATCCTAAGTCACTTCCTCTCCCTTATCTCCCACATACAATCCACCAGCCAATCCTAGCAATTTTATCTTATGATTATTTCTCAATATTTTATACTCTCCCAGTTCAGTCCATCATAATTGTGTACCTGGAATATTTCCCTAACCAAATCTCTGCTCTTCCTGGTTGCTAACTGGCTTCTCCACATTACATTGCCTTTTAAACAATCTGGATGCTGTATCTGAAAGCCTCATCTGGCCAGGTCACTTTCCTACTTCTAACATTGCCATAGTTCACCGTTGTTTACTGAATCAACCTAAGCTTCTTAATACAGCTTAAAGATTTTCATGCACTGGTTCCTGTCTGGGATCTTCGCATCAGCTCCTTTTGTACCCTACCTTAAACTATTTGCCTAAAACTTACCTCAAGCTTTGCTTTTATCTACTTCTCATTTCCCAAACATGTACCTCCTCTTAAATCCATGATCATTTTCTCCAATCTTCTGTATCAACAAATACTTCTTTACTTTTCTTTACTTTTCTCACCAATAACTCAGTTGCTCACTGAATTTGATTACTTTTATGCCAGAAAGTATCTCTTAGATCTGGACCTTCCATTCTATTCTTCTTTTAATATTTCTTCTCTGAACCGTGAAAGTATTTTGATACTACCGGGTTTAGCTTTCTCAGTATTTGATGGCCACATTCTGTGTTGTGACTTTGTGTTTTCCTGAAAATATTTCTAAAATTATTGAACATTTATGAAGGAAAAGAACATATTATAAGTATCTTTATATCTATCTATTGAGAGATGTATCACCACTGGATTCAAAGTAAGTATTTGATTAATACATAATTATGAGAAAAACAAAGAAAGTTATGACCAAGCTAGACAGCATATTAAAAAGCAGAGACATTACTTTGTCAACAAAGGTTCATCTAGTCAAGGCTATGGTTTTTTCAGTAGTTATGTATGGATGTGAGAATTGAACTATAAAGAAAGCTGAGTGCCGAAGAATTTATGCTTTTGAACTGTGGTGTTGGAGAAGACTCTTGAGAGTCCCTTGAACTGCTAAGAGATCCAACCAGTCCATCCTAAAAGAGATCAGTCCTGGGTGTTCATTGGCAGGACTAATATTCAAGCTGAAACTCCAATACTTTGGCCACTTGATGCGAAAAGCTGACTCATTGGAAAAGACTCTGATGCTGGGAGGGATTAGGGGCAGGAGGAGAAGGGGATGACAGAGAATGAGATGGATGGATGGCATCACCGACTTGACGGACATGAGTTTGGGTGAATTCCGGGAGCTGGTGATGGACAGGGAGGCCTGGCATGCTGCGGTTCATGGGGTCGCAAAGAGTCAGACACGATTGAGTGACTGCACTGAACTGAACTGATGAGAACTCACATAGGTAGGCAGATAGATAGATTCTTATTGCTTTTGTTTGGTTGCTAAGTTATGTCCAACTCTTTTGCAACCTCATGGCCTAATAGCTCACCAAGGCGCCTCTGTTCTTGGAATTTCCCAGGCAAGGATACTGGAACGGGTTCTTGTTTCCTGCTCCAGGGGATTTTCCCGACCCAGAGACTGAACCCATGTCTCCTGCATTGCAAGCAGATCCTTTACCACTGAGCCATCTGGGAAGCCCAGATAGATAGTTAGAGGTAGATAAATACATAGTCATAATCAGTCTGCCAAATTTATGGACATGGGGTAACACTTATTTCCCTGTAGGTTTTTTGGTGGCATAAAGTACTAGCATAGCATAAGAATGGAATGTCATTTTCTTCCTTCTAACAAAGAATCATGGAACATTTATTGTAAAATTTATTATAAAATATTCATCTAAATAATTGCCATGTCATTCACACTCACCTCCTTGCCCACCTTGTGTGGAGCAGAAGATGTTTGAAAGTTTTCTAAGGTTTTATGAAACAGATAAGCAGCTGATTCCACAAAATTTGAGAGAAAACTCAAGAGAATCTTTCTTTCTGGTGTTTCCTATTTTTGATGTGACTAAAAATACTGTTAAAAAACAACTTTCTGGGAAGTAGTTTCCATGAAAGTTCTATTACTTTCCCTTTTCCTTCTGCCAATTCAGGGGAAAAAAAGCTGCTCCAAATTCATCTTAAACTGAAGCCCAATGAACAACTACATGCTTTTAATAATTCAGTGGCTTCATAAATGGTCCCTCAAGGCATGGACCAAACTACCATGTATACTGTTAATGAGAATGGGAAACTTGGAAGGAGAATGGAGAAATGAGCCTGCTTTGTAATTGAAGATGGTCTAAAGATGCCTTTTGTTTCTCAATTTAAGTAGCAATTATAAATAGTGACTACTTACTATGTTCAGAAGAAAGATTTCTGCTTATTTTGTGGAAAGATACTGATAGATTTCACTTTTGATCAGTTCATTTTGGGGGGCCTGCTTGTCACCATACCTCTTATTGGACATTGAATCATAAAGACTCATATTTCACTTTTTTACCATCCAGAGTCATTCATCAGAGTCCTCACATCCGACAGCTCATGCATAATCCGGATGTAACACAAGACCAGCCATCCTTGGCCCTGCAGCCATCCTCTGTAAGTTGCATTTGTAGCAAGCACTGTGTCTAAAAGTGGAGACTGCCTTTAATGTTGGCAAGCTGATGATGGGGAAGAAAAAAGTGTCTGAATTCTCAGAGCAGATAACCTTATCTTGAGTTAAGTTTGTTTGGAATGTCAGTAGACAGTCTGAACAAAGGAATTCCTTCTATGGTGAAGACGCCTTGTTTTTTTGAATTTTTCACTGAAGAACTGAATTGAAACAATGGGCTCTGGGGGAAGAAAACAGAGTTGAATCATACTTTAGGTCACTGGCATTTACAATTAGGATTTTTTTTTTTCTGGCAACCCAAATTGTAGGTATATACCATTTTGATTCAATTATCTGCTTTCCACATTTTTCCCATACCACCAAATTTGGCGGTCTAGACAGTGTGGTTGCTTTTTGGTAAGTGGGCTTCTTTCTGGGAATTGATTTCTTTTGGATCATTGAAGAAGTCTCAGCAGACCTGGATAACTCTTCCCACACATTTCTTTTGCCAACATATTTCAATATCTATGAGGCCATAATAAATTAATACATCTGTATCATATTAATACTATATTAGAGCAAAGCAGCAGTAACATGATCCAACAGAAACATTGCTCACCCCCTAAGAGTTTCACATGGCTCTGCAGGATCAAAACCATTACTGTCAACTCCAGCTCACAGACCTTATGTCTGTGTAAAGGCAAAATAGACAGTGTTCTGGGTGCCTCTGAGTCGTATAAACTGTCTTGTTCTCAACACCAACACTGCTGTCCAGAGATAAGGAAAGCAGACACTCAGACTAGTTACTCTGTGAGCTCTGCCTTTTTTTTATAACCCTAAATATTCTCCTCTTTAGCATTATTAGTTTGTCATTCTCTGGATAATTGTTCATAAATCGTTGCTTAAATTGCTCATGACTCCAGTGTTTCTTGCCAAAAAGCCTTTCACTGAATATTAGATAGATTTTCCAAAATAGTTTACTCATAAGATACTTGGATTTCAAATTTTCAAAATCATAGGAAAAAACATAAAGAAAAAAATTAAGGCTTTGCATAATAGCCAAGTTTGCTGGATACAATTTTTATTTTCCAAGTGCATAACCCAGATGCATGAATCTTCACTGGGCCCTTTCTTTCTAACCACACTCCTAAACACCTATTTCTTCTATTTAGTCTGGTCCAAGCATAGCACATTTCTTTTTTATGGAAGCTCTTTTCCCAAAAGTGTCCAAAGAAAGAAATATCATAACTTTGAGGGTTAATTAACTATTGTTTCATAAAGACTTTATAGGGACTAACCTAACTTTATGCGGCATTGGAAATCACTTCCTGCACTTATTGCCATCATAAATAAAAATCAAAAACAGCTGCTTACCTCTGCTTATTCTTTTTCACATCCTTGAAATATGTTGGTAGCTTTGCCCCCTTCATATTTCTGCACTAAATAGACCCAGTTCCCGTGACCTTAAGTCAGAGAGACAATTTTCCAACCATTTAATCATTTCCATTGCTCTTTGGATCTGCTCCAAATTCTCCTTCCTTGGGTAGGCCCCCATGGTCAAAGTGTTGCAGTGTAGACTCCTAAACAGTGCTGACTACGTAGGAAGTTACTTCGTTGGAGGCTCATAGCATGAGCTTGATGTCATTCTAGCCATGTGGCTACTTCTAGCTTTATGCAATCCCACTATGCGACAACTGAGACAGACTTTCAAAAGAAAATTTGCAATAAGACTCACCGTAGGAGAACTTCCAGAAAAAAATATTTCAAATACTGTTTGTTTTTAAAATCTATGTTTCTACACCTGTAATTACTGAGAACATCATGTGAGATGAAGTACACAATATCCATTTATTTATTTATTCATTCATTCTTTTTCTTTCTTTTTTTTGCGGGGAGTGAGGGTGGGGTTTGTGCTGGGTCTTAGATGCAACAAGCATCTTAGATCCCTGACCAGGGATCAAACCCATGCCCCCTGCATTGGGAGCAAAGAGTCTTAACCACTGGACCAGCAGGGAAGACCTCACTGATTCATTCTTTCATTTATTCAAGAACATTTGTCAAATATCCCATATATTCTGCTTGGGGATAAAAAAAAGTGAATACCATACCTCATTCAACTTGGCTCTGTACCTCAAAGAGAGACAGGAGAAGCAGTTTGGCCTTTGGAATAAGTCAGATCTTTATGGAAATTGTGGTCCACCATTTACTAGCTGCAAATCATCAGTACATACTTACTTTCCTTAAACCTTAATTTCCCCATCTTTAAAATAAATATAATTTCTGTCTCAAAAGGAGTGACAAAGTTTGAATAAGAAATACATATGACTAGTATGATACAAGCTTTTTGTATTATGTTCCAGAGCCTTTCATAGAGAATTTTATTTACCGATTGAATTAAAAGAATAAATAAATAAGTGAAACATATTTGAAAACTAATTATTACTGGACAATAAAATAAGCATTATAACAAAATTATGAACAAAATCTCATGGGAGAACAGAGAAGCAAACTCTTAATAAGCTTATTTGTGGAGACTCCAGGAAATAATATTTAAAGGGTGTAATTAAAGTCAAGTAGATGTTTACTAGGTGGAAAATGCGGGGAAGGGCATTCCATACAAAAGAAAGAACACGTGTAAAGGTGTTGAAACACAAGTAAATATGGCAAGTTAAGGAATGTGAGAATCTAGGTGCATTCTGAATGGGAGGGTTAGATGAAGGTCTTTTGCAAGCGATGGGGCTGGAGAAGTAGGTTTGGGTAAAGATGAAAGTCATAAGAGTAAGATATGAGAATCTATTCTTCAGGCAATAGAGAGAAAGTGAGATTTCAAGCAGAAGAATCAGGTTCAAAGAGAATCTGAAAAAAATAAGTAGGAGTATAACTGGTTTGGGGCTTCCCTCATAGCTCAGTTGGTAAAGAATCTGCCTGCAATGTAGGAGACCCAGATTTGAGTCCTGGATCAGGAAGATCTGCTGTAGAAGGGATAGTCTACTCACTCCAGTATTCTTGGGCTTCCCTGGTGGCCCAGCTGGTAAAGAATCCACCTGCAATGCGGGAGACCTGAGTTCAATCCCTGGGATGGGAAGATCCCCTGGAGAAGGGAGAAGCCATCCACTCCTGTATTCTAGCCGGGAGAATTCCATGAACTGTATAGCCCATGAGATCCCAAAGAGTCAGACATGACTGAGAGACTTTCACTTCACTTCAGTTCACGTAACTGGCAAAAGTATCTAGCATGCAATGGAAAGAAAAGAGACTGAAACAGAGCTACCAGTATTATATGAAATCTGTTGACGTGATCCATGGATGAGAGGAGTTAAGATCTGAATTAACAGTGGCAGCTGGATAAGATGTGAATAACAGTGAATCATGAGTTTGGTTTTAGTCAAGTAGTGTAAGACTTGCTCTACAGACTTGAAAATAAGAATCTGTGGCTTGGAAGAAAGGTTTTGAGTAGAAAAAAACTTGGCAACTGTCAACTTACGAATAGCAATTGAAGTCTGAGAATGGATGCAGTTTCTCGTTGAGCTTGGGATCCTTTTTGGTTCCTATCTAATTGTCATTCTAATCTATATCATACTTACAAAAAATGTTTTTTTCTGTCAAAATATAAATTACTTTAGAATAGTCTCTTTGGCATAATTTAATAATAGTTCTTTGCCCATCTGTCATTAATTCATTTAAAATTTAAGTGTTTCCAAGAGACTAGCCCCTTTACTAAAGACACACCTCTGTCTCCAGATCCACTTGCCTAAAGAAATCTGCCTCAGAATCAGGACTATATTCAGTGCACTTTTTCTTTCTTAAAGTGCGAATGACAGGAATATGTAAGAATACTGGGCTCCATTACATAAGCAGGGAACTAAAATAGGAAGAAATGATTATGTCTTGAGATGTCACTCGAACAAAAATTATTGATTAAAGATCCATTTGCAACCATTTGCAGCACACTATCACTTTATCAATTCTATTGCTTCTCAAATCCGGATCTATCCCAAGCCCACCTTTGTCTTCAATCACAGTAAAGTTATCATGTTTGACTGGGGAGTGTTGGATTGCTCTGTCAACATTGCCCTGCTCAACCTCAAATCCTTTTGTTAAGCAGTCATATGAAGAAAAGAAAGAAAAGAAACACAGAGACATTGAAAGACAGAAGCTCTTGGTATCCATCAATCAGCTATAATCATGCAGAGGATACTTTCAAATGACATCACTTCTATCTTATTGTTACAGTAAATTTAGAGTATTATTTTAAAAACCTATAACTTTCCTTGAGTTTCTCTAATTAAAAAAATCTGCTTTCCTAGAGTTTCTGGAATTTTTTTTATTTTAATTTCAACTGTGATTGGAATCTTTTATAAAATGAGATCTTCTTATTCCTGTCCTACATCTTTTTTCTGCTTTCTTTCTTTCTTTCTTTTTTTTTGAGTGAGTAACCTTTCCCTTCTCCAGGGGATCTTCCTAACCCAGGGATTGAACCCAGGTCTCCCACATTGCAGGCAGATTCTTTACCAGCTGATCCACAAGGGAAGCCCAGTTCTAAGTTGTGTTTAAAAATTATCATTAAAAAAGTAAGTTAAAGATCAGATCTAATTAGGCAGTAAGGAATTTCTTTTTTATAGTAAATTATCTTTCTAATGTCTTATTGTTCCCATACTCTACACACCCACAGTATCTGACATAGCAAGCTTTTCTCATGGGCAAACATCCCATCACTTTAAGAACAATTCTTCGCATAAGTAAAACCATGTGTCATGAGCTCCTTGACTGAAACTTGTTTGGAAATCATTTTTCATATTAAAATATATTTATCTGGATTTTCATCTTCTAGCAGCCTAGTGATTCATTTCTCCTAGCCTCATTCTCTGGTGGCTTAGATGGTAAAGAAACTACCTGCAACGCAAGAGACATGGATGCAACCCCTGGATTGGGAAGATCCCCTGGAGGAAGGCATGGCAACCCATTCCAATATTATTGCCTGGAGAATCCTCATGGATGGAGGATCCTGTGGACTACAGTCCATGGGGTGAGACACGACTGACAGACTAAGCACAGCACACACAGTCTCATTCTCAGTGGTAAGAGCTTGTTGCTGTTCAGTTGCTCAGTCGTGTCCAACTTTTTGAGACCCAGCGGACTGCAGCATGCTAGGCTTCCCTGTCCATCACCGTCTCCTGGAGTTTGCTCAAACTCATGTCCATTGAGTCAGTGATGCCATCCAACCATCTCATCCTCTGTTGTCCTCTTCTCCTCCCATCTTCAATCTCTCCTAGTATCAGGGTATTTTCAAATGAGATGTCTCCTCTCATAACGTGGCCAAAGTATTGGAGCTTTAAGTTCAGCATCAGTCTTTCCAATGAATATTCAGGACTGAATTCCTTTAGGATTGACTCGTTTGGTCTCCTTGCAGTCCAAGCAACTCTCAAGAGTTATTTCCAACACCACACTTCAAAAACATCAATGTTTTGGTGCTTAGTCTTCTTTATAGTCCAACTGTAACTTCCACACATGACTACTGGAAAAACCATAGCTTTGATTATACAGATCTTTGTTGGCAAAGTAATGACTGCTTTTTAACTAGGTAAGAACTAGCTAAAACTATAAGTGAATTATTGTGAATGTGTGTTTGGATGCCAAAGCACCAACTTAGGGAAGAGAATGACTTTGCACAAAGAAGGGATTTCAAAGGTCATAGTTTCACACCCCTTGGATCAGTTATCAAAAAACTAATTCATAAGACAAAGGATCATTGACCACTTCTGAATCAGACCACAATGGTGTACGTGGACAGGTAGAATTGTTCTTAGATCAATGCTCGGTGTTTGGAATGCAGGCATGCTGAGGCTTCCAGCTTCTCATAGCTGTCTTTTAGTTTATGCTTTCTACCATTTTGCTTTAAAGTAATTCAATTTGGATAGCTTTTAGTGGAAGGATTCTTTTTGTATGATACTTTTCAGAAATAAATATATAATGAAACCCACAAAACTGGAAAGCAGAAATGTTTGTCTACCACAGATAAGATTCTATCATTTCTCTTTTACTATACTCCTCATTACAAACAAAGAAATCAGATTTTTATGACAAATTTAGGTATTCCTAATAAAGTGAAAGACTTTTTAAGGTTTTAAATGACCCAATTTCATCTTTTTTTTTTTT
>SJYC01130143.1:0-16368 GCA_006408675.1 Madoqua kirkii | reverse complement strand
ATCATTTGAAAACTCAATGATTTTCAGAAGCTTTTGGGTGATAGTAACTGGTTACATCCCATGTTGGGGATCCTTACACATCAATTGCATCATTTATTTTCTACCTTGGAAGGGCTTGCTGCTCTAAGCAATAGAGGAATTACACTTGGTAGAGCAATGGTTGAAAGAAGGATTTCTTACTTATCTACAACAGAATCAACCTATATATTTCATACTCCCTAGTCTCCTACTGGAGTTATTGTTCAATTTGCATGGTTGATTGAGTGGGTATTTTTACCCAATAACAATACAAAAAAGCTTACTACTTATATGGATAGGATTGCTTCCCTCATTCTGAAAGGTCGAGGCCACATTACCCAGTTCACTGAAAGTGACCCTCAAACAATCATTACTCAACTTACTTCTTCCCAAATTTCTAATTGCTTACAGTTTCATGAAAATCGGCAGATAGCTCTTGCATCTTAGTCAAGGACTTTTTCTAATCATTATCCTCAATCTAAATTGATAGATTTTCTTCAACATACATCAATGGTTTGTAAATCTCCTATATCTAATCTTCCGGTTGAAGGGAAAATTATTTTTACAGACGCTCATAAAAAGACTGCTGGCTTTTGAACTGATATTGCTTGAAAGTTGTTCCACATTCCTTTTCTTCCATGCAGTCTGCTGAGCTTTGGGCCATTTGTCTGGCACTACAGGATGTTGTCGATGTTCTTATTAATATTGTTTCTGATTCTAAATATGCAGTATTTTCATGTATTTATCTTCCTGAAGCCACTCTACCATTAACTTTAAAAATCAATATTGATACATTAGTTTTTTCAGGTTCAACAGTTCTTACTCAGGCGATCAAACCCTGTCTTTTTTACTCATAGTCAAGCTCGTTCTTCTCTCCCCAGACCATTATCTTAAGGAAATACAAATATAGATGCCTTACTTTATCCATTGCCATCTGCAACACAAGAATATTGCTTACATCATACTAATTCTAAAGGATTACAAAAAACTTATTCATTAACACGAAAACAAACTCAACGCATTGTTCACTCTTGTTCCATATGTGCACCATTTGTTTTGCCCTTCATCCCTCCTGGAGTAAATCCCAGAGGATTACAATCTAACCAAATCTGACAAATGGATGTTGTCTTTATATCCTTATTCGGTAAACAGAAGTATGTTCATCATACTATAGATACTTATTCTCACTTTCAGTGGGCTACTGCTTTAAGTTCAGTCAAGGATGACTCATTGACTACTTTGTTTTGCTATTATGGGCATACCTGTGGAATTAAATCTGACAATGCTCCTTCATCTCAACCTGCTAAATTCTCTCAATTTTAGAACAATATCATATTAAGCACACTTTTGGTATCCGTTATAATAGTCAAGGGCAAGCTATAATTGAAAGAGCTAATCATACTCTTTGTGAATATCTTGAAAAAATAAGAAAGGGGGAGAAGGGTGTGCTATCACCAAGGGATGTATTAAATAAAGCACTATTCACTCTTAATTTTTTGAACGTCTGGGGAAAAGGGAAGATGACTCCAGCAGAACAGCATTTTGGCAATACAGAAAAGAAGACAAAAAGCTTTGAACATTCCCGGGTAGGGTACAAGGATGAGATAAAGGGATGGATTCCAGCAGTACTTTATTTTTGGGGGGCGACGGTATGCTTTCATTTCTGTGAATGATTCCACGATCTGGGTTCCATTGAGATTGGTGAAGTTGCAGGATGAGCGACCCATTCAGGTCGCCAGATTCAGGAACTGTCCATGCAGAGGACCTTCATTTTTGCAAGAGAATCGAATCTGCCAACATGGCTCATTTCCCCACATGCTGTGCAAATGCCCGCACAGACACAGCACCGCACGGAGAAGACGAGGCTCCGAGGTCCGCTGGATGGGGTATGCAGCACCAGATCCGAAGGAGGCGGCTCTGTTCATTACCAAAAAGGACCTGACAGACGTGGGATCCCTAGCGATCTCCTAACATGCAGAGACATGTGCAGGTGCTTTGGGCCTGCCCTGCATGTCTGGGCACCAGCGCAGAGCCCCAGCTCAGGTGAAACAACCCTGAGCCCAGACCTCCAGGAGGCACGCTGGCGCCCCACCTGGAAGCCGAGTGCACAGCATGCGGGGAAGCAAGCCTCTGCGGGGGAAGACGAGGCAGCCCAGCCGCATGCGTCTACAAGCCCTGATGGGGAAGGCCAAAGCTCGCCTCCAGAACAGCAGAGCTCCAGTTCTGCTCAGAGTCCCGGTCAGGGAGAGCCGCGGGTGCGAGGCTGCTTTGCCTTAGGTGAGCCTTACCCAGACTTGCCTAGCTGCTAGGCTTACTGCCCGGTAAGGAGCAGGCTGCGGACGGCCGGGGGAAGGCACAAGCACCTTCTTGGCCTCAGATCTGAGCCTGCCTTGCTTGAAACCTAGGCCCCAAGGCCTCCTTTGGAGTGGTTAGGAGCTGGTGGCTTCTACACTACCAAGGACTCCAGCAGTGAGAGCTCTGTCAGAGGGAACGCAAGTGCAACTGGATGGCTTTTCCAGTGTTTTCTTGGGCGCACAGACACAACGCTGCACGGAAAGTGCCAGGCTCCCAGAGCCCCTGGGTTGGGATGTGCAGTGCCACACCGGGAGAGGACGGCTCAGAACATCCTTGTAAGGGCCTGACAGACATGGGTTCCCTAGCACTCTCCTAGCCAGCATAGATGCGTATAGGTGGTTTGGGCACGACCCTGCGTGAGACCCTGAGCCCAGAATTCCAGGAGACACTATGGCGTCCCCACTGGGAATCAGAGTACACAGCATGCGGGAAGTGAGCATCCTCAGGGAAGACATGGAAGACCCGCTGCGTGTGTTTGCAAGTCCTGATGTGGAAGCCCAAGTGCATCTCCAACACAGCAGAGTTCCAGCTCTGCTCAGAGGCCCAATCTGGCAGAAGCCTGGGCACAAGGCTGCCATGCCTTGGGTGAGAATTGCCCTCATATGCCTAGCTGATAGGCTTACTGACCCAAAGGTGCAGGCTGCAGATGGCTGGAGGATGGCATGGGTGCCTTCCTGGCCTGAGCTCAGCTCCTGACTTGCCTTGAAACTTAGGCCCCAAGGCCTCACTGGGGAGGGGTTAGGGGCCAGTGGCTTCCACACTGCCAAGGTCTCCAGCAGTGAAAGCTCTGTCAGAGGGAAGGCAAGGGCAACTTAATGGCTTCTCCAGCGGTTGCTTGGCCGCACAGACACAGAGCCCCATAGATAGCACCAGGCTCCCATGGCCCATGGGTGGGGTGTGCAGCACCACACCCTGAGCAGGGGGCTCTGTTTGCCCTCGGCAAGGGCCTGACATTCATGGGTTCCCTAGCAGTCTCTTAGCCAGCAGAGAGTGTCCAGGTGGTTTGAGCCAGCCCCTGGGAGTGTGGGCTCCTGCCCACAACCCCAGCTCAGGGGAACCAGACCCTGTGCCCAGACCTCCAAAAGGCGAGCAGGCGCCCCCGCCTGGAAGCCGAGTGCACAGCATGTGTGGAAGTGTGCCTCCTCTGGGGAAGACCAGGCAGCACAGATGCATGCATCTGCAAGCACTGATGGGGAAGACCCAGTTCAGCACCAGCCCGGCAGAGCTCCAGCTCTGCTCAGAGTCCCAACCTGGGAGATACCCAGGCGCAAGGCTGCTCTACCCTGGGCAAGCCTTGCCCAGAATTGGCTAGATGCTAGGCTTACTGCCCAGGAAGGAGCAGGCTGTGGATGCTTTCGGAACAGGACGGGCGCCTTTCTGGCCTCAGCACCACCCTGATTTGCCTTGCGACCTAGGCCCCTAGGCCTCCATGGAGAGGGGTTAAGAGCCGGTGCCATCCACACTGCCAAGGGCTCCAGCAGTGAGAGCTCTGTGAGTGGGAAGGCAAGGGCAACTGGATGGCTTCACCAGTGGTTGCTTGGCCACACAGACCCAGCACCACACGGAGAGCATCAGGCTCCCAGGGCTTCAGGGAGTGGTGTGCAGTGCCACACAGGGAGAGGGGGGTATGTTCACACTGGCAAGTGCCTGACATACGGGGGTTCCCTAGCACTCTTCTAACCAACAGAGAGTGTGCAGGTGTTTTGGGGCCCGCCCCTTCATGTCTGGGCAATCGCCCTCAGCCACAGCTCAGGGGAACCAGCTCCTGAGCCCAGACAGGCCAAAGGTTCGATGGTGCCCTGGCCTGGAAGCCGAGTGCACATCATGCGGGGAAGAGAGCCTCCTCATAGTAGATGATGCTGCCCAGCTGCGTACTTATGCAAACCCTGATGGGGGAAGGCCCAAGCACGCCTCCAGAACAGCAGAGCTCCAGCACTGCTCAGAGCCTGATCAGGCAGAGCCGCGGGTGAGAGGCTGCTTTGCCCTAGGCGAGCCATGCCCAGACTTGCCTACCTGCTAGGTTTACTGCTCGGTAAGCAGCAGGCTGTCGATGGCTGGTGGAAAGCACGGGCGACTTCCTGGCCTCAGATCGGAACCTGCCTTCCTTGCAACCTAGGCTCCTAACCTCCTTGGGGACGGCTTAGGGGCTGGTGGCTTCCACACTACCAAGGAATCCAGCAGTGAGAGCTCTGTCAAGGGAAGGCAAGGGAATGGATTCTCCAGCATTTGCGTGGACGCACAGACACAAAGTCGCAGGGAAAGTGCCAGGCTCCAAGAGCCCCTGGGTTGGGGTGTGCAGTGCCACACCGGGAGAGGACGGCTCCGATCACCCTGGCAAGGGCCTGACAGACGTGGGTTTCCTAGCATTCTCCTAGGCAGTAGAGACGTGAGCAGGTGGTTTGGGCCCACCCCTGCCTGACCGGACTCCCACCCACAGCTCCTGTTCAGGGGAAACAGTCCCTGAGCCCAGACCTCCAGGATGCACGCTGGCACTCCCACCTGGAAGCTGAATGCCGGCATGCGGGGAAATGAGCCTGCTCAGGGAAAAATGAGGCATCCGAGGGGCATCTGCAAGCTCTGATGGGGAAGGCCCAAGAGCACCTCCAGCATGGCAGAGCTCCAGTCTGCTCAAAGGCCCGATCTGGCAGAGTCTCGGGCGCAAGGCTGCTCTGCACTGGGATAGCCTTGCCAAGACTTGCATAGATGCTAGCCTTACTGCCTGGGAAGGATCACGCTGAGGGCAGCCAGGGGAAAGCACTAGCACATTCCTGGCCTGACCACTGCTCCTGCCTTGCCTTGCGATCTAGGCCCTGTGGCCTACTTGGGGAGGGCTTAGGGGCCAGTGACTTCCACACTGGCAAGGACTCCAGCAGTGAAAGCTCTGTCAGAGGGAAGGCAACGGCAACTGGATGGCTTCTCCAGCGTTTGCTTGGGCGCACAGAGGAGTGCCGTATGGAGAGAACCAGGATCCTAGGGCCCCTGGGTTGCGTGTGCAGTGTCACACCAGACAGGGGTGCTCCATTCGCCCCCAGCAAGGGCCTGACAACATGGGTTCCCTAGCACTGTCCTAGCCAGCATAGATGTGTGTAGGTGGTTTGGGCACGACCCGATCCTGCGTGTTTGGGCTTCTGCCCACAGCCCCAGCTCAAGGAAACCTGCCCCTGAGCCCTAACATCCAGGAGGCGCGCTGGCGCCCCCGCCTGGAAGCCGAGTGCACAGCATGCAATAAGCGCACCTCCTCGAGGGAAGACGAGGCAGCCCAGCTGCATGCGTCTGCAGGTGCTGATAAGGAAGGCCCATGTGTGCCTCAGAACAGCACACTTCCAGCACTGCTCAGAGTCCTGATCAAGCAGAGCTGTGGGTGCAAGGCTGCTTTTCCCTAGGCGAGGCTTGCCTAGACTTGCCTAGCTGCTAGGCTTACTGCCCGGTAAGGAGCAGGCTGCGCACGGCTGGAGGAAAGCATGGGTGCCTTCCTGGCCTCAGACCTGAGCCTGCCTTGCTTGTGACCTAGGCCCGTAGGCCTCCTTGGGGAGGCGTTAGGGGCCGGTGGCTTCCACACTACCAAGACTCCAGCAGTAAGAGCTCTGTCAAAGGGAAGGCAAGGGCAACTGAATGGTATCTCCAGAGGTTGTTTGGGCCTACAGACACAATGCCACATGGAAAGTGCCAGGCTCCAAGAGCCCCTGGGTTGGGGTGTTCAGCGCCACACCGGGAGAGGTCAGCTCTGATCACTTTGGCAAGAGCCTGACAGACGTGTGTTTCCTAGCGCTCTCCTAGCAAGTAGAGACGTGTGCAGGGGATTTGGGTCTGCCCCTGGCTGACCGGGCTCCCACCCACAGCCCCAGTTCAGGGGAAACAGCCCATGAGCCGAGACCTCCAGGAGGCACAGTGGCATCCCCTACAGGAAGCTGAGAGGACTACATTCAGGGAAGCGAGCCTCCTCAGGGAAATCGAGGCAGTCCAGGGGTATGCTTCTGCAAGCCATGATGGAGAAGGCCCAAGAGTGCATCCAGCATGGCAGAGCTCCAATCTGCTCAAAGGCCCAATCTGGCAGAGGCCTGGGCCTGAGGCTGCCATGTGTTAGGTGAGAATTGCCCAGACTTGCCTAGCTGCTAGGCTTACTGACCGGGAAGGTGCAGGCAGCAGTTAGGCGCCCAGAGGACGGCACAGGCGCCTTCCTGGCCTGAGCTCAGCTCCTGACTTGCCTTGCGACCTAAGCCCTGAGTCCTCCTTGGTGAGGAGTTAGGGGCCAGTGGCTTACACACTGCCAAGGGCTCCAGCAGTGAAAGCTCTGTCAGAGGGAAGGCAAGGGCAACATAATGGCTTCTCCAGCGGTTGCCTGCCCGCACAGACCCAGAGCTGGATGGAAGTACCTCGTTCCCATGGCCCCTGGGTGGGGTATGCAGCGCCACACCTGGAGTAGGGAGCTCTGTTTGCGCCCGCCAAGGGCCTGAACAGCCGTGGGTTCCTTAGCAGTCTCTTAGCCAGCAGAGATGTGTGCAGGTGGTTTGGGCCAGCCCCTGCGTGTCTGGGCACCTGACCACAGCCTCAGCTCCGGGGAACCAGACCCTGTGCCCAGAACATCAGGAGGTGCACTGGTGCCCCCGCCTGGAAGCTGAGTGCACAGCATGTGTGGAAGTCTTCCTCCTCTGGGGAAGACCAGGCAGCACAGATGCATGCATCTGCAAGCTCTGATGGGGACGACCCGAGTGCAGCACTAGCACGGCAGAGCTCCAGCTCTGTTCTGAGGCCCAACCTGGGAGATACCCAGGCGCAAGTGTGCTCTGCCCTGCGTGAGCCTTGCCCAGACTTGCCTAGATGCTAGGCTTACTGCCCAAGAAGGACCAGGCTGTGAGCACTTGCAGGACAGCAAGGGTGCTTTCATGGCCTCAGCACCACCCCTGACTTGCCTTGCCACCTAGGCCCCCAGGCCTTCTTGGAGAGGTGTTAGGAGCCGGTACCGTCCACACTTCCAACGGCTCCAGCAGTGAGAGCTCTGTCAGTGGAAAGGCAAGGGCAACTGGATGGCTTCCTCAGTAGTTGCTAGGCTGCACAGACCCAGCGCCGCACGGAGAGCACCAGGCTCCCAGGGCCCCAGGGAGTGGTGTGCAGTGCCAGAAAGGGAGAGGGGGGCTCCGTTCACCCCCGGCAAGTGCAGGACAGACGGGGATTGCCTAGCACTCTCCTAGCCAACAGAGAGTGTGCAAGTGTTTTGAGCCCGCCCCTTCATGTCTGGGCACACAGCCACAGCTCAGGGGAACCAGCTCCTGAGCCCAGACCACCAGGAGGTGCGCTGCTGCCCCCGCCTGGAAGCTGAGTGCACATCACGCGGGGAAGCGAGCCTCCTCGTGGTAGATGATGCTGCCCAGCTGCGTGCTTATGCAAACCCTGATGGGGAAAGCCCCAATGCGCTTCCAGCATGGCAGAGCTCCAGATCTTCTCAGAGGCTGATCAAGCTGAACCCAGGAGCAAGGCTACTCTACCCTGGGAAACCTTGCCCAGATGTTCCCAGCTGCTAGGCTTACTGACCAGGAAGGTGCAGGCTGTGGGCGCCGGGGGGACAGCATGGGTGCCTTCATGGCCTCAGCTCTGCTCCTGCCTTGCCTTGCAGCCAGGCCCTAAGGCCTCCTTGGGGAAGGGTTAGGGGTCGGTAGCCTCCACATTGCCAAGGGCTGCAGCAGTGAGAGCTCTGTCAGACAGAAGACAAGGGCAACTGGGTGGCTTCTCCAGTGGTTGCTTGTTTGCATAGACCCAGAGCCACATGGAGAGCCCCAAGCTCCAGGGCCTCTGGGTGTGGTGTGCATCACCACGCCCGGAGAGTTGGGCTCTGTTCACGCCCGACAAGGGCCTGACACAAGAAGGTTCCCTAGTGCTCTCCTAGCCAGCAGAGACGTGTGCAGGTGGTTTGGGCCCACTCCTGCATGTCTGGGTTTCCACCCACAGCCCCAGCTCAGGAGAAGCAGGCCCTGAGCCCAGACTCCAGGAGGTACACTGGCGCCCCCACCTGGAATCCGAGTACACAGCATGCGGGGAAGGGAGTCTCCTAGAGGGAAGACTAGGCAGCCCAGCTGCATGCGTCTGCAAGCCCTGATGGGGAAGGCCCGAGCGCGCCTCCAGAACAGCAGAGCTTCAGCACTGCTCAGGGTCCCGATCAGGTAGAGCCGCAGGTGCGAGGCTGCTTTGCCCTAGGGGAGGCTTGCCCAGACTTGCCTAACTGCTAGGCTTACTGCTCAGTAATGAGCAGGCTACGGCCAGCCGGGGAAGGCGCGGGCTCCTTCCTGGCTTCAGATCCCAGCCTGCCTTGCTTGCAACCTAAGCCCCAAGGCCTCCTTGGGAGGGGTTAGGGGCTGGTGGCTTCCAGGCTATCAAGGACTCCAGCAGTGAGAGCTATGTCAGAGGGAAGGCAAGGGCAACTGGATGGCTTCTCCAGTGTTTGCATGGGCTCACAGACACAAAGCTGTGCCAAAATGTCAGGCTACGAGAGCCCCTGGGTAGGGGTGTGCAGAACCACACTGGGAGAGGACGTCTTCGATCACACTGGCAAGGGCCTGACAGACCTGGATTTCCTAGGGCTCTCCTAGCCAGCACAGACGTGTGCAGGTGGTTTGGGCCCGCCACTGCCTGTCTAGGCTTTCACCCACAGCCCCAGCTCAGGGGAACCAGCCACTGAGCCCAGATCTCCAGGTGGCATGCGGGCACCCCCACCTGGAAGGCGAGTGCACAGCATGCATGGAAGCGAGCCTCTTCGGGGGAAGATTAGCAGCACAGATACGTGCATCTGCAAGCCCTGATGGGAAAGACCTGAGTGCGACACCAGCATGGCAGAGCTCCAGCTCTGCTCAGTGGCCCGCCCTGGCAGAGCCCAGGGTGCGAGGCTGCTCTGCCCTGGGCAAACCTTGCCCAGACTTGCCTACCTGCTAGGCTTACTGCCTGGGAAGGAGCAGACTGTGGGCGCTTGTGGGACAGCATGAGCGCCTTCCAGGCCTCAGCACCGCCTCTGCCTTGGCTTGCGACCTAGGCTGCTAGGCCTCCTTGAGGACGGATTAGGGGCTGGTGCCCTCCAAACTGCCAAGGACTCCAGCAGTGAGAGCTCTGTCAGTGGGAAGTCAAGGGCAACTGGACGGTTTCTCCAGCATTTACTTAGCCGCAGAGACCCAGCGCCACACGGAGAGCAAAGCCCCTGAATGGAGTGTGCAGCGCCACACAAGGAGACAGGGTCTCCATTCACCCACGGCAATGACCTGACAACCATAGGTTCCTAGCACTCTTGTATCCAGCAGAGACGTGTGCAGGTGGTTTTGGCCAACACCTGCCTTTGTGGTCTTCGGCCCTCAGGCTCAACTCAAGGAAATCAGCCCCTGAACCGAGACCTCCAGGAGGCGCACTGGCTCCCCCTGCTGGACACCGAGTGCACTGCATGTGAGAAGCGAGCCTTTGGGAGGGAAGACGATGCAGCCCAGCTGCGTGCCTCTGCAAGTCTTTATGGGGAAGGCCCAAGTGTGCTCCAGCAGGGCAGAGCTTGACCTCTGCTCAAAGGCCCGATCTGGCAGAGCCCCGGGGGTGAGACTGTTCTGCCCTGGGAGAGCCTTGTCAAGACTTGCCTAGCTGGTAGGCTTACTGCCCGAAAGGAGAAGACTGTGGGCGGACGGGGAATGGCACGAACACCTTCCTGGCCTCAGCTCTGCTCTTACCTTGCTTTGGGACATAGGCCCCCAGGCCTCCTGGTGGAGAGGTTACAGGCCAGTGGCTTCCACACTTCCAAGGGCTCCAGCAGTGAGAGCTCTTTCAGAGAAACGGCAAGGGCAACTGGATGACTTCTCCAGCAGTTGCTTTGCCGTGCAGACCCAGTGCCACACAGAGAGCACAAGGCTTCCATGGATTCTTGGTGGAGTGTGCAGTGCAACACCTGGAGAGGGGAGCTCTGTTCACCACTGGCAAGGCCTGACAGACGTGTGTTCCCTAGCACTGTCCTTGGGAGCATAGACATGTGCAGGTGGTTTCGGCCTGTTCCTGCTTTTCTGGGATCCTGCCGACAGTTCCACCTCAGATGAACCAGCCCCTGAGCCCAGATCTCCAGGAGGCATGCTGGTGCCTCCGCCTGGAAGCCAAGTGCACTGTGTGCAGGGAAACGTGCCTCCACAGGGAAGTCAGGGAGCCCTGCTGGGTGCATCTGCAAACCTTGATGGGGAAGGCCCGAGTGCTCCTCGAGCACAGCAGGCCACCAGCTCTGCTCAGAGGTCTATCTGGCAAAGCCCTGAGCGTGAGACTACTCTGCACTAGGCAAGCCTTGCACAGACTTGCCTAGCTGCTAGGCTTACTGTCCCGGAAGGAGTAGGCTGTGTGCACCAGTGGGACAGCACGGGAAACTTCCTGGCCTCTGCTACATTCGTGCCTTGCCTTAGGACTTAGGGACCCAGGCCTCCTTGGGGAGGGGTTAGGGACCGGTGGCTTCCACACTGCCAAGGGCTCCAGGAGTGAGAGCTCTGTCAGAGGGAAAGCAAGGGCAACAGGATGGCTGCTCCAGCAGTTGCCTGGCTGCACAGTCCCAGCACCACATGGAGAGTACTAGGCTCCCAGGGCCTCTGGTTTGGGTGTGTTGTGTCACACCTGGAGAGGGGGGCTCTGTTTGCCACCGGCAAGTGCCTGACAGACATAGGCTCCCTAGCACTCTCCTAGTCAGCAGAGATGTGTGTAGGCGGTTTTGGCCCGCCCCTGCATGTCCAGGCAACCGCCCAGAGTAACAGCTCAGGGGAATCAGCCCCTGAGCCCAGTCCGCCAGGACCCATGCTGGCGCTGCCGCCTGGAAGCCAACTGCACTGCAAGCGGGGAAGCAAGCGTCCTCGTGGTAAGACGGGGCAGTCCAGCTGCATGCGTCTGCAATCCCTGATGGGGAAGGCCTGAGTGCTCGGCCACCACAGCAGAGCTCCAGCTGTGCTCAGAGGCCTGATCTGACAGAGCCCCGGGGGCGAGGCTCTTCTGCCCTGGGAGAGCCTTGCCAAGACTTGCGTAGCTGCTAGGCTTACTGCTCAGAAGGAGACGGCTGCGGGGGGACAGGAGACAGCACGGGCATCTTCCTGGTTTCAGCTCTGCTCTTACCTTTCCTTGCGACCTAGGCCTGCAGGCCTCCTGGTGAAGGGATTAGGGGCCGGTGACTTCCACACTCTGTCAGCACGGGTGAGAAAAGCTCAGTCTCCGGCCTCAGACCCAGATGAGGACTGAGGACCTGGTGCCGACTGGGGAGGAATCCCCAGAGGTCCCTCGCAACTCGCATGAAGACTGGCCTCTCCTGAGGCCACAGGTGCAGGTACCTGGAGTCACCCTTGTAACTCAAGAGGACCATGCGGCAACTCGAGAAAAATCAGGATGTTCTTCCCTGCAGGCGGGGTGAAGCCCTTATCCACTGTGGCGTCTCAGGGTAAATCACCCCTTCCTTCTTGGACTTTGAAAGGCTCCTGCAATCCCTTGCTGTGACCCATGAAGTTCCCCAACTCACCCATCCCCACTCAAGAGGAACACCGAGGGTCCCGCCCTGACTCAAGAGGAGCCCCATATTCCCCTGCTCAGCTGCAGGTAAGTGTCCCTGTCCTTGCTCAATTGGGAAAGGATTGCCGGCATTCCCCTCACATCCCAAGAAAAGGAGCTCTCACCAGGAGAGTTGGGAGGAACACCAGAGGTCGTGCCACCATTCCTCAAGACCCCAAATGCCTCATCAACTCCAGATGAACTCGATTGCCCTGCACTGCTTCGACTGTCACCGCAAGGCTCGACTCACGCCATGCAGGCACATGTGACAGCCCTGGGGTACCGAGAGGGCAAGCCACAGATCCCTGTGTCCACTTGATGGGGAGCCTGACATTGCTGCTACAGATCGGGAGGAAAGCGGCCGTGGACGTTTCCACGTGATACGAGACCTGATTCCCCTCTGGGGGCTCCAGGGGAACCCCAAGACCCATGTCAGCTCGAGTGAGGAAAGCTCAGTCTCGGGCCTCAGATCTAGACGAGGACTGAGGACCCAGCACCGACTGGTGAGGAATCCCCAGAGGCCCTTCCCAACTAGCAAGGAGACTGGCTTCTCCTGAGGCCACAGGGGCAGGTCCCTGGGGACCCCATCATAAGTCAAGAGGACTGCACCGCAACTTGAGAAAAACAAGGAGCTTCTCCCCTGCTGGCAGTGTGAGGCCCTTGTCTGCTGTGGTGTCTCGGGGAAAATCACTCCTTCCCTCTTGGACCTCGAAAGGCTCTGTCACACCCTTGCTGTGACCCATGAAGTTCCCCGACCCACCCGTGCCCACTTGAGAGGAACACCGAGGGTCTCGCCACTACTCAAGAGGAGCCCGTTTTCCCCTGCTTAGCTCCCGATAAGAGTCCCTTTCCCCACTCTGTCGGGAAAAGATTCCCCGCACTCTCTTCTCATCCCGAGTAGACGCTAGCACCAGGAGAGTCGGGAGGAACACCAGGGTTCGTGCCACCATTCCTCAAAACCCCCAAATGCCTGGCCCACTCCAGATGAACCTGACTACCCTGCACTGCCTCGACTGTCACTCCGAGGATCGACTCATGCCACACTGGCATGTGTGACAGCCTTGGGGTAGTTCGAGGGCAAGCCACAGATACTATGTCCGCTCTACCAGGAGCCTGACACTGCTGCTGCAGCTTGGGAGGATAGCGGCCTTGCACGTCTCCATGCGAGACGAGACCTGACTTCCCAGTGTGGGCTCCAGGGGAACCCCAAGTTCCATGTTTGCATGGGCAAGGAAAGCTCAGACTCCGGCCTCACCTCCAGATGAGGACTGAGGACCCGGCACCGACTGCGGAGGTAACCCCAGAGGCCTCTCACAACTGGCATGGTGATTGGCCCCTCCTGAGGCCACAGGGGCTGGGCCCTGGCATCCCCTTTGTAACTCGAGAGGACCCCGCCGCAACTCGAGAAAAACCAGGAGCTTCTCCCCTGTAGGCAGGTTGTGGCCTTTGTAACTGTAGCGTCTCGGGGGAATCACCCCTTCCCTATTGGACCTTGAAAGGCTCTTGCACATCCTTGATGTGACCCATAAAGTTCCCCGACCTACCCATCTCAACTCCAGAGGAACACGGAGGGGGCCACCATGACTCAAGAGGAGTCCCGTTTTCCCCTGCTCAGATCCAGATGAGGGTCCCTTTCCCTGCTGTAGGGAACAAAGTATAATGGAGGCTGGGAAGACTCTTGCAAACAAGTCTTCTGGTCAGGGCTGAATATTCTTGCAAATGAGATTTCTGTCAAAAATCCTTTGATCCCATGGGAAAAGAACATTTCTTGCATACAAGGATGTTTCCCTGATTCTCCAAAAAGAAACAGACCCAGGGACAATGTGGATTCTAACTTGATAAGGAAGTTCCCCAAACAAAGTCTTAGCTGCAGTAAATAAGTTACGGTTAAGGTTATCTCGCCCCACGCCTGTGAACTGTGTAGTCGCTGAATCATAGTGTTTGGCAACTTGCCCTGCTGATTGTTGTGCAAAAGATATAAAATAAAGCAGATGCAAGAAGCAGCAAAAAAAAAAAAAAAAAAAAGATTCAAACCACTCGGCCGTGTTGGTGTTTCATTCCGTCGCTAGTATCTGGGGCTCAACGCGGGGTACGACGGAACCAAAAGGGTAAGCACCCCGGGGTGGAAAGCTGAAAGGGGGGCTTTTGGGAAAAAAACAAAAGAAAAGTACTGAAAGGGCAAGCACTATGGAGGCGCCAGATGCTGAAAGAGGGACTTTTGGGAAAAAGAAAAGTAAGAGAAAAGAAAAAGAAAAAACCATAGGGAATTCCGTCTCTAAGGTCACAATGGTTAAGGGGCTCCTGCATTTTATAGGAGTTAAAACATCTACTCGCTATTTGAGTGAGTTGTTCTGCCTTATAGAGAAGCATTGCTATTGGTTTAAATATCAAACAGAAATACAGCTGAATATAAAGGATTGGAGAAAGGTACAAAAGGAGTTAAGAAGGCAGCATCAAAAAGGAAATGTGATTTCTTTAAAGCTGTGGACTCTATGTAGTGCTATAACGCAGGCTTTTTAATTAATGATTGCTGGGGTAGTGAGGCCACCTCATGTCCTCTTAAGAAGGATGATGATACCCTGTACAAAGATGTGCTTGTGGGAGAGGAGAAGGAAAGCAAATGTAAGGAGAGGGCTTCACCTCGGCCTCCGCCCAAGCCTCCAAACCGTAGTACAGACTCATCCACCGAGACACATAAAGAAGTTAGTTCGGGGGAGGATTCAGATTCTGTAGAGGCAATGACTGCTGCTTTTTGGAAGTTTTTATTAAATAGAAAACGACCTTCCAAGGCTGTTAACCCTTCTGCACCACCTTATGCATCTCTTTTCCTGGTAGCTGCTTATAAAGCTGAAATAGGGAGAGAAAATCGGCGGTTTACATTCCCTGCTTCTATGTTCTATGATGATGATATGTCAGCGCCCCAGGGGGAGGTGTTTACAAACTACAGATTAATGTTTTTGGCCCATTGCCAAGAGTTACTTTTGGTTTGCTTTTGGGGAGAAGTAAGTGCAGCATTAAGAGGACTGACTGTATTCCCAGGAGTAATTGATTCTGACTATGTTGGCAAAAATTTAATTATGGTCTCTACATCACAAACTCTTTCTTTACTGGCAGGGGAATGGATTGCACAACTTCTTTTGCTACCTTATCACCCGTTTCCTTCATATTCAAATGAGAGAGTCGGTGGTTTTGGAAGTACAGGACAAAGTATATTTTGGGAAATGCTTATGAATGACTCTCGCCCTTCAATGTCACTGATTATTGAAAATAGACAATTTGAAAGATTAGTGGATACAGGAGCAGGTGTTTCAGTTATTTCTCTCCAGCAGTGGCCTAATGACTGGCAAAAAGAAAAAAGTCCTCTGATTTTAATAGGCTTAGGATCTATAGCAGATGGGTGGAGAAGCATTCAACCTTTGTCATGCCAATTGTCAAATGGAAAAACAGTATTTGTTTCTTTTTACATTGTTAACATACCTATTAATATTTGGGGAAGGGATCTTTTATCTTCTTTAGGAACAACACTCACCATCTCATCAGAAAACTTATAGCAACTGCTCAGATTCCTCGAGCTCTCCCATTGAAATGGTTAACTGATGTCCCTAAATGAGTTGAGCAGTGGCCGCTTCCAAAAGTGAAGCTCGTGGCTTGGGAAGAATTAGTAGAAGAACAACTAGTAGAGGAACAACTTCAGTCTGGCCACATCAAACCTTCCACATCTCGTTGGAATTCTCCTGTTTTTGTCATTAAGAAAAAATCTGATAAATGAAGAATGTTGACTGATTTAAGAGAAATTAACAAACGTATAGAACCTATAGGGCTTTCCCTGGTGGCGCAGAGGTTAAAGCGTCTGCCTGCAATGCGGGTGACCTGGGTTCGATCCCTGGGATGGGAAGATCCCCTGGAGAAGGAAATGGCAACCCACTCCAGTACTCTTGCCTGGAGAATCCCATGGACAGAGGAGCTTAGTGAGCTACAGTCCACGGGGTTGCACAGAGTCGGACATGACTGGGCGACTTCACTTCACTTCACAGAGAACCTATGGGAGTTTTGCAGTTAGGCTTCCCTTCTCCTGCTTTGATTTCACAGAATTGTTCTTTGATGGTTTTAGATTTGAAGGATTGATTTTTAAATATTCCTTTGCAAATAAAAGATAGAAATAAGTTTGCTTTTACTATTCCAGCGTATAATCATCGGCAGCCTATAAAACATTATCAATGGACAGTGTTGCCTCAAGAAATGATTAATAGCCCTAGACTTTGTCAGGAATTTGTTGATCGTGCTCTTATCACTGTGAGGCAACAATTTTCTAATTGTTTTCTCTATCATTATATGGATGATGTTTTACTGGCTGCTCCTAGTAAAGAGGACTGGGATAAATTTTTATATTCATGTGAAAAAAATTTTAAGTGATTTTAATCTTCAAATTGCTCCTGAAAAAGTTCAAACTGAATTTCCTATTTCATATTTAGG
>SJYC01130134.1:0-46605 GCA_006408675.1 Madoqua kirkii | reverse complement strand
AAAATTATAAAAACTTATAAATCATTTAAAAATTACATGCTGTAGGTGAGATATTTGATAGTTTGAAAGGAGATATCTAATTTCGTTTTTAAAAACAACATCATTTTAAGGGAAAAGTTAAAGTGACTGTGGTGTATGCAGGTGGTGACACTTATTCATTCAGTGTGTTTTCTGGGTCTTGATCTTGGTGGAGTTTGTGATGTCACTTCTGAAAGTGGCTCTCACGATCCTTGCAGTTTTCATTTCCTGGTTAGTCTGAACCTGCTGTCCCAGAAAGATCAAAGGGCGGTTTGTTTTTTGTCTATAAACAGGAGTTGCTTAAGCGGACTCCAAGGAAACACAGTGACTACGCAGCACTCGTGGAAGCTCTCCAAGCCATGAAAGCCGTCTGTTCCAACATCAATGAGGCCAAGAGACAGATGGAAAAGCTGGAAGTTTTAGAGGAGTGGCAGTCTCATATTGAAGGCTGGGAGGTACAGTCATCGGACCCAACAATTGATCTTAAAATAGTTTTGTTATGTCTTATGCTGTGCATAGTATTACTGGCATTGGATGGGACCGAACCATCAATGGTCCTTTTTCTAAACAATGGTAGAGGGCTCTAATTATTTCCAAAAAGTGCTGTCATTATTCTTTTTAAATATCTTTAAAGGGGTGGTTAATTGACTTTACTTCAACCTGAAAGCTTTGCAACAGAGCCAATCACAATGATGTATATCATAAACTTTGATAGCTCAGTGTTCCTGCAATGTGATAACCCTTTCTCCAGTCTTAACTTCGGTTAGTTGTCCACAACCATAGCCTGAGTCCTGGAGAGAGAGATTCCAAACCTGTGCTCTGATATTATTATTTTCAGACTGTAAACTAGGTATTTCATGGTGAATGTTATTCTATTTCATCTCTCTAAATTTGAATTTCTTCATTTTGAAGATGAAGGAACTGGCTGAGACATGGTTTTTAAGATGCACTCAAGATGAAAAATTTTATGGTTTCATGATTCACTAAAGAAAGAATTTTTGAAATGACAAAAAAGCCAATGAAGAGTGATATTCAGAATCTGTAATACGTTTGCAACTGTAGTAATTTTGATTGTCAGTTCTTGCAGCTGGAGCTCTGTATTACTTTGTGTGCTTAGTCGCTCAGTTGTGTCTGACTCTTTGTGATCTCATGGCCTATAGCCCGCCAGGCTCCTCTGTTCATGGGATTTTCCATGCAAGAATACTGGAGTGGGTAACCATTCCTTTCTCCAGGGGATCTTTACTACCCAGGGATCAAACGTGGGTCTCCTGCATTGCAGGTGGATTCTTTACCATCTGAGCCACCAAGGAGAGCCCATATATTACTTTAGCGCTATAATAAACTGGGCTTTCCTGGTGGTTCAGTGGTAAGAATCTGCCTGCCAATGCAAGAGACATAGGAGATGCAGATTTGATCCCTGGTTTGGGAAGATCCCCTGGAGAAAGGAATGGCTACCCACTCCAGTATTCTTACCTGGTGCATTCCATGGACAGAGGAGCCTGGTGGGCTACAGTCCCTGGGGTTGCAAAAGAGTTGCACACAACTTAGCAACTCAACAACAACAGCAAAAGAATAAACTAAATTTAAATGATCAAGAGCTTTCAACTAGGATAATTTCTTATTGTTATAAAGTAAGCAATTGAGATAATATTTTTAATTTGTAAAAAGATGTAAAATGTTCACAAACCAATATTATCACACAAATCCAAGGGGGTTATTTTTATCTTTTTTTTGAGTAGAATGTATTTTATTTTTGTTTTCTTAAATTTTATTTTTACTTTATTTTACTTTACAATACTGTATTGGTTTTGCCATACATTGACATGAATCTACCACGGGTGTATATGAGCTCCCAATGCTGAACCCTTCCTCCCACCTCCCACCCATATCATCTCTCTGTTCATCCCCCGTGTACCAGCCCCAAGCATCCTGTATCCTGTATCGAACATAGACTGGCACTTCGTTTCTTACATGATAGTATATGTGTTTCAATGCCATTATCCCAAATCATCTCACCCTCTCCCTCTCCCTCAAAGTCCAAAAGTCTGTTCTATACATCTGTGTCTCTTTTGCTGTCTCCCATACAGGGTCATCATTACCATCTTTCTTTATAATTAACTAATTTGTTTTTTTTTTAATACTTTATTCTACTTTACAATACTGTATTGGTTTTGCCATACATTGACATGAATCAGCCACAGGTGTACACAATCTATTTGTTCAATTTGTTGGTTTCCATTCAGACCTATATCCTTTCAGATTTGCAAAGAAACCTCAAACAGTGACTCCAGGGAGTGCTCCTATTTGTCTATTCTTCACCATGAATCTTTTAAAATGCTAACTGGGATCTGACTTCTCTTCTTCCTTGTCTGTATTCTTTCATTTCAAGTATTCAGGGTCACTCTTATTTCAGCATGAATGCTACTTACTTCAATCAGTTTAAATGGTTGTGTATTTTACAGTTGATTCATGATGATAATTCCTTTCTTGAAAACAGTTATCCTGCTGGGTTGAGAAAAATGGAGGAAAGTTTGCTTTGCCATTCTGTTGTCACTCAAACATTGGAAGAAACACCAAACTTGCTTTAAACTGCAGGATTTGTCAGTGACTTCTGCCAGGACTTTGACCAAAATAAAACCTTCATAAGACTCTTTTCGGTTCTCTTGGGAAATGGAATCTGTCATAATTTTGTTTCTTCTTCCTGTGTATCCTAAAAATTGGGGCCCTTCAGAAATGAGAGATTCCTTTAAAAGTGCTATTTCTTGCACTGTTCAGGGCCAGTTAACTACTCAAAGGAATAAGGCTGTGTGGTCCATGCTGTGTCCTTTGCACCTTCAACAGTGGCTGTCCCAGCCTCACCCTCTTCAGTGGGCTTATAGAACTTGGAGTGGGAGAGACAAATGAAACTGGCGGACAGAGGAAACTGGTGGGAGCAAATCTGATGTGACCACAGTTCCAGGTACAGGGCAGAGAAGATGAGTGTCAGCTCCAAAAAGAGTGGCAAGATGAAGTCTCCTTGAGTCAGATTTGAAAATGATTGTCTAAGACACAGCCATACAGTGATGTGAGAGTTTTAGGACTTTAGAGGGAATGCTGTCTGGAGCAGGGCCTTGCCAGTTGGTTAGAAACTTGTACCAAGTACCTGATTGCACACCTCAGTTCACCACCTTGAGAGCATGAGGGAAGCTTTAAGTATTCATGCCTTGTCCCTTCTGATAAGTTAAAGAGAACCTGCGATCTGGTGAGACTCCAGAGGCTCATAAAACAAAGGGACACTGTCATGGAGGATGAATTCAGGCCCTGGTAAGGGAGTTGGAATGCTTAGGGCTTTCTTTGAGTTGCTAAAAGGGATTTTTTCTCAGCTTAAAGACAGCTTCATGTGTTCAGAATGACTTTCATGGGGTTAAGACAAGACCATTCTATGTTGCTCCATTCAAGATTCAAGATCAAAATCCAAGATTCAAATAATCTTACTTGGGTAAATTTGCTCAAGGGAGGGCAAGGGCATTGTCCGTCAGCCAACTTCCTTTTGGGGAAACAGTGATATTCCATTGTAAGCAATCTTGGTCTCTTTTAACAGTTTACTGAAGTACTATAACCCCTATTACACAGATTTTTAAAAATAAGGACTATATAGCTTGAATGTTAGTCACTGAGTTGTGTCTGACTCTTTGGACCCCATGGTATGTAGCCCACCAGGCTCCTTTGTCCATGAGATTCTCCAGGCAAGAATACTGGAGTGGGTTGCTAGTTCCTTCTCCAGGGGATCTTCCCAACCCAGAGATTGAACTGGGGTCTCCTGCATTACAGGTAGATTCTTTACTAAGTGAGTTATGAGGAAAGCCCCAAAATAACATTCAGTTCAGTTCAGTCACTCAGTCGTGTCCAACTCTTTGTGACCCCATGAATCGCAGCACGCCAGGCCTCCCTGTCCATCACCAACTCCCGGAGTTCACTCAGACCCACGTTCATCGAGTCAGTGATGCCATCCAGCCATCTCATCCTCTGTCGTCCCCTTCTCCTCCTGCCCCCAGTCCCTCCCAGCATCAGGGTCTTTTCCAATGAGTCAACTGTTTGCATGAAGTGGCCAAAGTACTGGAGTTTCAGCTTTAGCATCATTCCTTCCAAAGAACACAAAGGACTGATTTCCTTCAGAATGGACTGGTTGGATCTCCTTGCAGTCCAAGGGACTCTCAAGAGTCTTCTCCAACACCGCAGTTCAAAAGCATCAATTCTTTGGTGCTCAGCTTTCTTCCCAGTCCAACTCTCATCTCCATACATGACCACAGGAAAAACCATAGCCTTGACTAGATGGACCTTTGTTGGCAAAGTAATGTCTCTGCTTTTGAATATGCTGTCTAAGTTGGTCATAACTTTTCTTCCAAGGAGTAAGAGTCTTTTAATTTCATGGCTGCAATCACCATCTACAGTGATACATTATGCAGATTTAAATGAATATTCAGTGATGATGAACCGTTGCATAGGTGTAACTGTGACCATGGAACATGTGATGAACTCCTCTTCTGTCCTAGGCTCTGGGAAGCAGTCGGGACTACTGCTTACCTAGAGGTCTCATAGAGCAGGCCCTATACTCACCTTCATTCCCGTCAGCAGAGTTGCTGTTCTATGCACCTGAGTGCCTGAGCTCAGGCTTCCAAAGCAGTGTGACTTCAAGTGTTGACGGAACACCGCAATACATCAGAATCTACTGAATGGTCCAGGACTTACCCAGATGTACTCTCTGTGGGGATAGTGCCAGGGAACCTAGAAATGTTAATAGTCCCATCAGGTGTGTCTTCGATTTGAGCACCATTGTCCTAGAAACTGCTCTTTTCTGATGACCTGCCTTGCTTGTTTTATTACTTCTCTGTTCTATGCACCTGAGTGCCTGAGCTCAGGCTTCCAAAGCAGTGTGACTTCAAGTGTTGACGGAACACCGCAATACATCAGAATCTACTGAATGGTCCAGGACTTACCCAGATGTACTCTCTGTGGGGATAGTGCCAGGGAACCTAGAAATGTTAATAGTCCCATCAGGTGTGTCTTCGATTTGAGCACCATTGTCCTAGAAACTGCTCTTTTCTGATGACCTGCCTTGCTTGTTTTATTACTTCCACACTTTTTGCTTTCTAGCTCATTTGTTTGACATCCTCATTTTGATGGACTCTAGGGCTGAGTGTTTCCTGGCAAGCTGATGCTTTTAACCATATCCTATTTCATTTTTGTAGCTTGGCTTCTTTATCCCTAAGCCTAGTATATCTCTTGCCATTTTCCAGATAATGAAAAAGAAATTGCACATCATTTTCAAAATATCATAAACCTCATTCATTTCAAAGATAAAGCTGTGAGTTTTTGTTTTTTTTTTCTGCTACAGAGAAAGGTAGATTATATTATTTAAGTGAGAGGAAAATATGACATGACATTAGTCAAAAACAGACATTTATTAAGTGTCTGCTTGCGATCAGATGAATTTGAAGTGAGAGGAATATTGTGATTACACAAGAGTATATCTACACTTGGCCAAATTTTCTTCAGTATTTATAATACTCTATGTCTCTGTGTTTCAAGAATTTTTAATGATTTTTATCCAACATTGTCATGGAGATAATACACAGATTAAATCATAGTAAGTCAAAGGCAGAGTGGCCTTTTTTTTCCCATCTAAAAGGTGAATCTGGTATAAAGAGAAGACATTCTTTGAGAATGAGGTTTTTAGACAAATCTGTGTGTTTTAACACAGATTCCTTTAAGAGCATTAAGGTTTTCCTAGGAATTATTTAAATTATGAAAATATTTCATGTGATGATAGGAGGTTACCATGGTAGAAGATAGGAAGGATAATGCTGTACTAATTCCTAAATTCTGCTGTTAAATATTAAAGACATATCACCTCAGTAATAAAACTGTCTCAGTAGGATTTAGTAAAATGTGCATTATGTGTATATTGTGAGATAAACTTTGTCTCTTTTGGTGATAATGTGTATATTGTAAGGTACTCTGTGAAGCATAACAGGAATTCTAGAAACTGTGGGTGGTTAGGTTTGATGTCCTTACCCCCATACAATTTCATTAATTGATAATTAAGCAGATGCTTTGAGTCACGTATAGAAAGAAGTGTTGACTTTGAAGAGGTCAGTTCATCTTATTCTGATTTTTGATTGGGAGCTGATGGGAATTTATGGTGATGCCTTCAATATAATGCATATTAGTGAGAGGTTTGAGAGCTTGTTATGATGTCAGTCTGGATTAACTGAATTGAAAAGTCAAAATATTCAAGTATAGGGTAGAGGAGAAAGACCTAGGGGAACTTTGAATGAGGTGTAGCATGAGGTTACCATAGATGTACTAATAAAATCTTGTGCTTAGTTGCTTAGTCATGTCCAGCTCTGCAACCCCATGGACTGTAGCCTGCTAAGCTCCTTTGTCCATGGTGATTCTCCAGGCAAGAATACTGGAGTGGGTTGCCATGCCCTCCTCCAGGGGATCTTCCCAACCCAGGGATTGAACTCAGCTCTCCTGCATTGCAGGAGGATTCTTTACCATCTAAGCCACCAGGGAATGTGTTGTAGGGGACTGGAGAAATAATAATATCACTTCTATATTCTCACTTGCCAGCTCAATCCAAATGATTGTATTCACTTTTGGAGGTGTTCATGTTATGGGAATCCCTGACAAGCTATTGATAAAGAGAAGGTCCAGAGGAGAAATAGAATCTTCCAGGTTTCTGAAGTCAATTCATATCATCAAAAGGCAATGGTATAACAGAACCTAGAAGGCAGAAGGAATATCTTAGCTATATTCAGATTTCAGAGGACGTTTCATGATGAAAGGGGCTTCCCAGATGCCGCCAGTGGTAAAGAATCCACCTGCCATTGCAGGAGACACAAGATTCATGGATTCAGTCCCTGGATCAGAAAGATCCCCTGGAGTAGGAAGTGACAACCTATTCCAATATTCTTGCCTGGAGAATCCCATGGAAGGAGGAGCCTGGCAGGCTAGAGTCCATGGGGTGTGACTCCTTGTAAAAAAGTCAGACATGGCTGAACGACTAATTCTTTCACTTTCAACACATTTCAGCCCAGTGTTTATGAACTCCCCTGAAATTCAGCTCACTGAGATCCTTTCTGATTATGTTTGGCTTTCCAAATAAGTTACATTTAGAAAGAGAGATTGTGTTGGCCTTACTCATGGGACCGTTCAGAGTGTATGTCAGTTATCATCACAAGTAATAGATCCATTTTCTATTTTGCACATTGGTCCCATGAGTTCTTCAGTGCTTAGACAATATCTCCCCTGAGGCTGTGTAAGAGGATGGATTATAGTTAGCTCAAATTCACGTTAAATTTTCCTTATATTTATTAATGAAGATAATCACCAAAAATAAGTCATAAAATGTATTATTAGTATTTCATTTAGGAATACATCTATAAATAAATACATACATATTTAACCTAGGAAACTATTTGGAAGACTGTTAATATGCAAATTAGTATAATACTTAGAGTAACCCTTTAATAATGTAACAGATTATCTTCCTGCCTTGACACTTATGGACTACTGTATGGAATAATCTAAAGTGAAGTGTTTTGTACCATTTATATAAAATTGCTGTTGATAAAGCCACTTTTCATAATGTTATTTAGGTCCCCTGTGCAAGAATCAATGTGATGTTTCCTTTTTTACATTTTCAATGCCAGTCTAATTTTTTTAAGAGAGAGATGTATTCACTATAAATTAGAAGTCATTGCCACTGCAATTGAGATTGATGTTTACGTTGATGACAGTTTTTGCTTAATTATCACATGACAAAATATATGAAATGGTGTGAATGTTTGACAGATCTCCGTTTCTATCCATTTCTACCCTTATGACAAGGGAAGTATTTCAAATATAAAATATGTTTGTAATATAGATATCCAGACTAACGTGGTGACACTGTCTTAATTAACTTCTCTTTTTGGAAGTTTCTTATTATAGTTATATGAGTTATTTTAATTTAAAAATTTAATATTAATAAGAAAAATATTCATTGTTAATATGCAAATATGAAATTAATATTGATATTCTCAGTTTTAAATATCAAAAAAGACCAGACATATTTAAAACAGAAGTGTTCTTAAGAGCGCACGTATCAGAGCTCTACTGAAAAGTTCTCCCCCTTTTTTTTTGTTCCAACTCAGTAACTCAACAAGTTACTTATGCTAGTTTAGTTTGTAGAAACCAATAGACTGCAACACTTATGACCTGCTAAGTTGCTTCAGTTATGTCCAGCTCTTTGTGACCTCTTGGACTATAGCCCCCTGGGCTCCTCTGTCCATGGCATTCTCCAGGCAATAATACTGGAGTGGGTTGCCATGTCCTCTACCATGGCATCTTCCTGACCCAGGGATTGAACCAGTGTCTGCTATGGCTCCTACATCACAGGCAGATTCTTTATTACTGAGACTCTAGGGAAGCCCAATGGCTCAAAATAGACATTTCTGATCAGTTCACATGCACTCATGTGTGGGTTCTGCCCAGTGGGCAGTTTCCCTTTGTTGACGGTTCAGGGGCCCAGGCTCCTTCTCTCTTGTGCTTCCTCCTCTCATCCTCCCATGATTAGCACTTGTGTTAAGAATCAGTTTTGATGCTGATCATATGACCTTCACGGTCACTTAGTAAGGGTTTATTCTATGAATGAGCATGCCAGTGCATCTTTTAATAACTGTGGTAAAAAGTTTTATGGAAGGTTGCTCTCTTTAAATAGACTTTTTTCCTTTTATTTCTTCTTTTATCTTCCTCTCTGTTGATTACTGGAGATTACAAGTGAAATGACATAAAACACACAAGACATATGAAATGTATAGGAGACACACACACACACTCCAGCTGGAGGAAAAGACTGCGCAAATAATTGCGGTTTATTATTATATAGCCCTCTAGGCAGAATTCCAGACTGCATGAATAAGCCTTTTCAGTACAGCACAGGTGCATACATGTTATCATACAGCAAGGGGAGTGAAACCTCTGTTTACTGCAAGGTCTGTCCAGAGCCCTCTTCTCTCCTTTTATCAAAAGAAAGGAATGCTCCCTCGTTAGCAAGGGACCATTAAACTCAAGGCTGTGTCCAGACTCCTTGGCAGAACGCTTCGCTTGCCAGCATGTTCAGCCTTGAGCAGAGAGACCCGCCTGCATGCATATCTCCGCTTTCCCTATTGTGGCCGCATTAACCCTTCACCTCTCCATCTTAGAAATGGAGACAGTTGGCGTTCTGTATTCTGGATTCTGCATCCAGAGTTCAGTTCAGTTCAGTTCTGTCGCTCAGTCGTGTCCGACTCTTTGCAACCCCATGAATCACAGCACGCCAGGCCTCCCTGTTCATCACCATCTCCCAGAGTTCACTCAGACCCACGTTCATCAAGTCAGTGATGCCATCCAGCCATCTCATCCTCTGTCATCCCCTTCTCCTCCTGCCCCCAATCCTTCCCAGCATCAGAGTCTTTTCCTATGAATCAGCTCTTCGCATGAGGTGGCCAAAGTACTGGAGTTTCAGCTTTAGCATCATTCCTTCCAAAGAATACCCGGGACTAATCTCCTTTAGAATGGACTGGTTGGATCTCTTTGCAGTCCAAGGGATTCTCAAGAGTCTTCTCCAACACCACAGTTCAAAAGCATCAATTCTTCGGTGCTTAGCTTTCTTCCCAGTCCAACTCTCATCTCCATACATGACCACAGGAAAAACCATAGCCTTGACTAGATGGACCTTTGTTGGCAAAGTTATGTCTCTGCTTTTGAATATGCTGTCTAGATTGGACATAACTTTCCTTCTAAGGAGTAAGCATCTTTTAATTTCAGGCAACTTCAGATTGAAACTATTTGGGGGAAAAAAATTTCAGAAAGTTTCATAGAACAAAACTTGCACCAGCAACTATTAGATAGTATTTACATTGTATTTATGACTATTCACGTGACATTTTGGCCACCTGATGCGAAGACCCTGATGCTGGGAAAGATTGAATGCTGGAGGAGAAGGGGACAACAGAGGATGAGATGGTTGGATGGCATCACCGACTCAATGGACATGCGTTTGAGTAAACTCTGGGAGTTGGTGATGGACAGGGAGGCCTGCTGGCTGCTGCAGTCCATGGGGTCACAAAGTCAGACACTGAGCAACTGAACTGAGCTGAATTGTTATAACATTTGCATTGTGTTGGCTCCCCTAGTGACTCAGATGGTAAAGAATCTGCCTGCAGTGACTTGGATTTGATCGCTGGATGGGGATGATCCCCTGGAGAAGGGAATGGCTATCCACTCCAGTATTCTTGCCTGGAGAATCAATGGACAGAGGAACCTGATGGGCTACAGTCTGCAGGGTTGCAAAGAGTCTGACCTGACTGAGCAACTAACACTTTCACTTTACATTGTATTAGATTTTAGATGCAATCTTGAGATTAACATGTACAGAAGGAGGTGTGTAGATTATATGCAAATACTATGCCATTTTATTTATGCCTCTTGAGCATCCTCAGATTTTGATATCTTTGGGGGTCTTGAAACCATTCCCCCATGGATATGGAGGAACAATTTTATATAAATTAAAACCTGCTAAAAATTGACAATTACACATACTTTGCCATTTGTTCATGTAGTTCTTTTCCCAGACCAAGGAAAGAAAGGAGGAAGAGGAAAATGAATGTTAGGAACATTCATGTCATGAGTTAGTTTGAAATCATCTCCTATTTTTAAAGAACAAATATAACATTTATTAAATATGCTGTGTATGCACACATATGTAAAATAACTAAAGAAGACATGGAATCTCTTAAGAGGAGCTGTACTTACTGGTGCTCACCTGGAGGAGACTGGGTGGGAAGGAACCTAAGTTCAGTATATTAATAGTTAAACTTTGAACTTTTATCCTGTTTATATATTGCATCTTGAAATAAAAACAGGAGGAAAAAGACTTACTGCGTGAAAGTTTCTGTTAAGTAATCAGACATTATTTTCTCCATTTTTCCTGATTTAGGGGTCCAACATTACTGATACCTGTACAGAAATGCTAATGTGTGGAGTCTTACTGAAAATTTCTTCTGGAAATATTCAAGAGCGGGTATTTTTTCTTTTTGACAACCTTTTGGTGTATTGCAAAAGAAAACACAGGTAAGAATGTAGACAGGTAATACTTTAAAAGCTGTTTATCCACTTCACAGATTCAACATTGTCTCTGTGCCCCCATGACTCATCAGTAACGTATTCTCAGCCCCTTCTCCTTGCTACTTCAAGAAAAGAACAGGTTAGGATTAGAGCCAGGAAATATTAAATTATTGTCTATCTTAATGAGCTTTTTAAAAAATTCCTTTTTACCACCTGTGAAAATAAACCTGTTTATTTCTTGTAGTATGCTCTTCTCAATTTTTTGTGTTTAGCAGCAAGATTGGAATTAGTAGATGTGGGTTTCAGGAAAATCTAAAAGAGGCTGTTAATTCTACCTTTATGAAGCTCTTTAAAAATTAAATGTCACATGGACACTAAGAGGAGAAAGGGGTGGTGGGATGGATTGGGAAATTGGAATTGATATGTATACACTATTAATCCTATGTATAAAGTAAATAACTAATGAAACTGACTGTTTAGCATGGGGAACTCTACTCAGTGCTCTTTGGCAACCTAAATGGGAAGGAAATCCAAAATAAGAGGATGTATGTATACATTTAATTGACACACTTAGTTGTACAGTAGAAACTAACACAACACTGTAAAACAACTATACTCCAAGAAAATTTTTTAAAAATGCTTATTCTCTGCCAGGCATAATCTCAAAGAATCATATAAATTAATTATATAATATTCCCAATAAATTTATAAAATAGGTATTTTCACTATCCTTGTTTTGTAGAGAAAAATACTGAGTCACAGAGAGGTTAAATAACTTTCCCATACATAGTAGTTACAGAAAAGAATTTTGGACCCATTCACTTCTAATCCAAAGCCCACCTTTATTGCAGATTGTGATAAAATGTGTGTGCCTCATGAAAGATGACAAAAAATAAAAGGGGAACACTTAAAGGAATGAATAAAAAAATAAAGTAATTCAAGTTGTTTAGGTGCAATTATTTTTTCCCCAATTTTAGTCAGGTATTACTGACAAAGTTATAAGATATTTAAAGTGTACAATGTGATGATTTAAAATAATACACATTGTGAAAGGATTCTCCCACTAAACACAATCCATCTAGGTTTGATTATTAAAGACATCTGTTTGAGAATGAGATCTTTTGAGTTGTTCTCATCCTTATATATATATGAGTGCCCTCAAGGTCAGAGCTTTTGCAAAGTTAACTGTACAAATGATGTTATCATTCGTGGTCTCATGGCTGTAACTGTTAAATAAATTAAATGATAGGGAAAGTTTTATAAAATCAAAATCCTGCTCCTTGGCCAATAGCCATAATGTATGTATAACATGGACCAAATACATATAAATGCAGAGGAGAGGAGGGGAGGGAGCTCTGCATTAATGCACTTGACAACTTAACGTTTGCTTAGTGTGTATATGTAACATGATACATTAATAATTTCAGTATATATTATGAAATAGAAATAATTTTAGTATATTCAGTTGTTATCAGACTTTTGTCAACAAGTCAAATTAAATAGTTCAGGTCAATTGAAGTCTCTTGGATGACTCAATGTTGCTTAATCTTCTTGAATTATTTCTTAAAATCTTTCCTCTTTAATATATATTTTTTTAATTTCTCTCTTTTTTTTTGTTAAGTACTTTATTCTACTTTACAATACTGTATTGGTTTTGCCATACATTGACATGAATCAGCCACAGGTGTACACGATCTCCCCATGCTGAAGCCCCCTCCCACCTCCCACCCCACACCCTGTCATTGTTGCTACATGTAAAATAGTTTTCAATGGATATAATCTTCTAGGTGATACAACTGCATTAATACAAAGTAAGAGAAAAAAAGACAATAGGATCTAACAATACAATTCTTATAATGGCAAGAAAATACCAAGAGGCGTGTTTCCATATGTCACATAAAAACTTCCTATACCAGAAGAATTTTGGTCTCCCTACAAAATTTTACCTTGCTTCCAGTAGGACAGTATGAATTCTTCCATTGATAAAAGGTTGTGAGAGAGGTTATTACCTTTGAAATCACATCCTGCATTTCATTTCTTGGATAAAAGGTTCCATCATCATAACGAAATCTATATAGCATCTGTTCTGGTTTGAATTGATGTTTATCTGTAACTAAAAATATAAGAACAGCATATTAAAATCCTGATAATCTAAAAAGTAGAGGATAAAAACAAATTTGTAAAACACATATTCCCAAATACTGAAACTTTTTAGTTTTACCAAAAGCTTTTGTTTCCCTAATATAGTAATGCTAAATCAGTATTTCAACGGTAAGATTAATGGTAAGATTTTGTGATATAGTTACGATTTCCACAGAAGCACTGAAGAACTAAAATGAAGTTAGCAACATTCAGCTAGCATAGTATCTGTGTGTGCATAGTATATATATATATATATATTTTAATAAATGAGTATGTGTTTTCTATTTCTTCACAATGCTACAAAGTCAAGCTAAAAGTGCCCTCTGAATAGCAGATACTCCAGCTAGTGAGTCATAATTTGATTCTCAGCCCCAGAAGTGAGTTTTAGCATTTATCTGTCTTATCTTAGAGCAACCAAGCCAAGACCACACATACACTGATCATAACCATTTATCCTGTGTATAAATCTCCAGAGTACATTAGATAAATTCAATATGTAACTGATAACAAACCTTTAATAGTTTTCTTACATTGACAAATGCTTTTCTTTTACATTGTTTAACTTTTTTTTTCTTCAATGGAAAATGAGAGTGGTCACCCTTCACTTTCATTCTTAGGATAAGATTTTCATATTTATAAAGACCCTACTAAACTTTCAAGTTTTCTTTTTTCCAGAAGTATTTTATAGGTAGTCTAATAAAAAAATAATTGTTTTATAAGTGAAAAACTTCAAATTAAATCTCAAAGAGTTTACATTTAAATGTTTCTTTACCGGGAATGCAGTATTTGCAGAAAAGACAATTTATTGCAATGGGTTTTATTTTCATGATCAGATAGAAGACTTTGACCTTTACTTTTTACTAAAAAAGTTGAAAGGAGAGAAAAACCTGTCAGGATTAATTCTAATAAACCATTTTAGGTGAATCCATAAGAAAAACAAGAGACTTGTAACACACACACACACACACACGTATACAAAGTTTCAGCTATTTCACCCTAACCTATCCAAACCAAATGAATGACTTAACAGCCATAAAACTGAGACATGACTGCTGCCAAAAAGATAACATCATCTTTTGGCATCTCTTTTTCTAGGTTAAGTCAAAAAGAAAAACATATGTGAAAGAAAAAGAAAACTGAAAGAAATATTTTGAAATCCTACAACATGTTTCAGAACTAGTTATTTATTTCTCCTATGGAATCTACCGATTAATAATTCTCATTTTTATCCCTTAAGAGTCATTGAAATAAATGATTGTATTGATATGCCAAGATTCAAGGAAACTTGGGTCCGAAGTTCTCCCGCCACAATAAAGGAAGTGGTGGGTCAACCTATTCAAAAATGGAGTCCTTTACTGTAAGGTCAACTCTTGTGATTTTGATCATGATTCTTGGGTTAATCTGTAACTTGTAGCTGTTCCCTTAGAAAAATAGTGAATAGTTCTGCATTGAAATTTATTCCCCCCAACTTCCTGAGGAGGGAGTGGCTTTATTAGCTGATGAGGAAGGTTGCTTAATACCATCTTTTAAACAACTCTGCACTGCTGGGCATTACCAGGAATGTACTGGCAAATGTTTAACAGCTGTCTCTCTGGTGATGAGGCAGAAGGAACACTGATGTGTATAATTCGCCAATATCCATGGTACCAGAAATTCCCACACTGGCAATTTCAAGCTCCCCAAATAAAGTCACGAGACACAGATTTAGATGTGCAGTGACACATGATTATTTAGTATTCCACCATAAAAAAACAGTAGATACAAATAATACCAAGCCTATGCACAATAAAATGTAGTCAAAGAAATAGAAAGTGATGAGATTTAAGAAGAAGATATTAAATTTATAATGTATGTACTTATATATTCACATCATTTCATTTTAATAATACCTGTGCTTAACGATCAGCTTGCAAATTTTTAAAAACGTTTAATCATCTGCTCTCTAGAGTTTGTACCAGCCAACTTCAGCACACCACTGGCTATAATGAAGGAGCCCTCAGAATTCTCACATAAGCATTTTTAAGGCAAATTCATAGAGCCAGACAAGAAGAACATTATCAACCTACCACAGAGAAAGCGTATGCTGTCCCAACCCAAGAATTCTCAGTTTAGCAAGGCTCAGCCTCTGATGAAGTTCCTAGCAATATTTGCAATGTGAATAACAGCAATACTAGTCAACTTTTTTCTTTTTTGCTGGTTCCTTTTAAAACAGATGACTCATTCAACTTTATTTTAGGAACTCTACTTCCACTAAAATGCAGCTGAAATCACATACTAATGAAACTAGCCTGTCTGGCTCTTATTTCTTCATCCTAATAAAATTATTAATGTGAAATTGCATAACGTGTTCTCTACCCATACTTTGGGAGAACCTCTATTAGTGAACTGTGAACACTTAAAAAAAACAAACATTATTTCCAGTGAAAAAAGTTCTGACATGTGAAATCTGACACTGCAGCTGATCAGACACTAGTAACAGTAATAACACAGGTCATCAAAATCAAACAATATTCATGGAGTCTACTCAGTGCTAGATGTCTCAGGAAAAAAGAAGTTAATCATATTATAAATATTTCAATTTTTTTAAGTTAAATAATCAAAGAGTTCTTGCATTTGAAATTTCAAAATAAATTTTAATTCAGAATTTACCTACTACTTTCTTTTCAAAATTGTATTCCTATTGGAGACAATACTGAGCCTGGGGGAGTTGATTAGGACTGAAATTATGATATCCATTCAAAAAAAAAAAGTTTACATTGTTGATTTTTTTCTCTTTCTAGAAGGAGGTAGTTAAAAATATTTTGATACTTATATTACTAAAATGAATAAGGGTGGTTCCCTCTGTGATTCCTTCCAGATCTTTTAGCAGTCCTGAACTGGTCAGACTCTAGATGACTATGTTCATGAAGATACTGAATAAGTATCACTCCACATCAACTTTGTACCAACTTAAAAATGACTTTAATATGTCTGCCTAGCTATTCATGTATTCAGGGAAAGTAATAACAGTTTCATTAATTGTAAAGTCCACCCATAACAGTCATGTCTGGTGGCTCAGATGATAAAGAATCTGCTTGCAGTGCAAGAGACCAAGGTTCGATCCCTGGGTCAGAAGATCCCTTGGAGAAGGGAATGGATACCCACTAGCGTACTCTTGCCTAGAGAATCCCACAGACAGAGAAGCCTGGCAGGCTACAGTTCATGGGGTCGCAAAGACTTGGATATGATTGAATGACTGACACTTTCACTTTCTTCAATTTTTAGAATTCAGTTCACTAAACAAGCAACTCTTCCTCATACAATTTCTGGGTCATCTATGGTGAAATAAAGCAAGAGAGGATAGTTTACTTGAAAATAATCTCATAGCTCCTTTGAAAGGACAACGTCTTTCCATGCCCTGACCTTTCCAGCATTGGGAATAAAGCTTCTCCAATATGCTGTTATCTGTCACAAGGCTCATAGTCAAAAAAGAAAATACTGTAGCAAACAGTGTAGCTCCTTCTAAAATATAGTTGACTCATCACACAGAAGTATAAAAAGTTGCATATCCATAATTTTTAAAACAATTTAAATAACAGCATCCATTGTTGACAGATAGCTTTAAGACTATTTTTTCGTGTTATTTCTAATTCATAAAGGAAAAGTGACTCAGATTCACAGCAGGAGTCACAATAACCTCAACTGAAAATAAAAGTGTTAAAAGTGATTTCTGTGACTATTGTTTGCAGATATCACTGTAAAACATTAACACATGTATTATGATTACTCTAGCTTTCATATAATTTCATTGATTTAATATTGACCTAGGAGCTAAGCCACAGGGCCAGAAATTAACTAACTGACTACCAAATTGTGTTAGCTTCTGTTTTTCCTGTGTATGCAACTACAGGACATTTTTAGGAGTCTCTTACAGTCAAGTGAGTGAGTGAAAGTTGATCATTCATGTCTGACTCTTTGCAACCCCATGGACTATACAGTCCATGGAATTCTCCAGTTCAGAATACTGGAGTGGGTATCATTCCCTTCTCCAGGGGATCTTCTCAACCCAGGGATTGAACCCCAGGTCTTCAACGTTGCAGGTAGACTCTTTACCAGTTGAGCCACCAGGGGAGCAATCACATATCTGAGTTATGTCCACAGGTAAGTGCACAAAAATGATATACAATGGGAAATGCACAAACTATTTAAAACAAACAAAAAACTACACCGTTCCTCCAAGGTGACATTTAGGAGCACTGTATTGAACATGGCCGAGGCTATATCAGGCACCAAAACCCTATACAGAGCCAAATGCCACAACCTCATCCTTCACTATTAACTAAATTTTATGTGAGTAAAAAATTAGCTTCTATAATATGAGCCTTCTATAATGTATTGGGAAGGTTTACTTATTACAGCAGCTAGTGCTAACCAATACAACCTTCCTTCTCAACAGTCCCTGCAAAAAATTAGTTCCCTGCTGCTGCTGCTGCTGCTAAGTTGCTTCAGTCGTGTCCGACTCTGTGCGACCCCATAGATGGCAGCCCACCAGGCTCCCCCGTCCCTGGGATTCTCTAGGCAAGAACACTGGAGTGGGTTGCCATTTCCTTCTCCAATGTGGGAAAGTGAAGTCACTCAGTTGTGTCTGACCCTTAGTGACCCCATGGACTGCAGCCCACCAGGCTTCTCTGTCCATGGGATTTTCCAGGCAAGAGTACTGGAGTGGGGTGTCATCGCCTTCTCCCTTAGTTCTCCTAACCTAGTAGATTTCTGTCTTCTCTGAAAGGAGATATGCCAACAGCTCGATTTCATAATGAACAAAGTAAAAAGATGGGCTTAAAACCATCAGACCATAGAAAAAAATATCCCCGATTCATGTACACATACCTTCAAGTACCTAGCATAATATCTAGAAAGAAGGGAAGAATCAGTAAGGAATGGAATAAACAAGAGTCCATAAACAGATTTTCCCTTCCTTGCTCTATGGGTACACTCTGGAATGGGAAAAGAATAATCATTTCTGACTGTTAATAATTATACACAAAACTGCTTTATATGCTACCTCCTTTATCTTCAACAAACTACATGATAAAACAAATACATTCAATCCTTGTCCCAAATATACACCTGAAGGTGGGTTAGAAGAGAAAGGTGAACACAAACAGGAAAGCCATCCAGCTCAGTATCTTTTCACTTTTAACTTATAAGATATTAGATGATGTTTTAGCATACTGAATGCTAAATGGAGTTTTAATGGCATTAATGGACCAAGTACAAAATCATATACAACTTCTCAGTATTATGTTAGTTCAAAATATAGTCATTCATTTATTCGCTCCCTCAGGAAATAATAATGAGGCAACTATATATTCTGGGCATTGTAGGCATTTGCTATAAATTAACACACAAGGCTCCTGTTCTCATGGTGCTTTATTTTAACTGAAGTCTAGAGTAGGGATGAGAGATAAAGGGAGAAATATTAAACGAAGAAATAAATGAAACAACACGACAATTTCAGAGAGTGATAAGGAGTCCATGAAGAAAATGTCAAAAATTTAAAAGTAGTTTACTGAAATGCTGGGGACTGGGTAGGATCCTAAAAGGCAGAGGGTCATGGAAGATGAGACACAATACCGTAGCATCTGTCAATTCACTCACTGAAAGGTCTCTGACATTTATCAGGGATTACTAAGCAATTGTTGATTGAGAATACCAAGAGCAAAGATCCTACATGAAAAGTCATCTTGGAGTGTTCAAAGAAGAGACAGAAGGTCAGAGTGGCCACCGCGTAAACAGTTAGGTACAGACAACTCCTAGGGCTATGTACAAGAGCCGTGGTAAGAGACTTAGGTAAAAAGTCTGGCCTTGCTTTTAAGTTTAATGGGAAGCCAGTAGATGACTGTAAGCAAGAGCACACCTAGATCTTATACATGTCTTGCAAGGTCTCTTCAGCTGTTTCCTGCAGAGTATTCTACAGGGGTGGGGGACAAACACTGAAACAAGGACAAAGAAGGTGGTGACTGGGAAGAAGGCGGGGATCCCGGGACAGCAGTAGTCTGAGTAGTGACCTATTTGTTGGTAGGGCTCACAGGACTTCATGGCATGAGGAAGGAACAGGAATGCTGGATGATTCCTATCTGGGTAGATGGGGACATTATACTGGCAACATCTACTGTGCTGGGGGAAAACTGGGAGAATCTAGTTTATTTCCATCTCACTCTAATTTAGGAAAAAAAAAAAAAACCATCAAAACTCCATAGCCAAATATCCATATTTAGTCCCAGTTCCTTGTCTTTTTCTCTTCTTGCACATTTTGCATGAGAAATTCCTCAAGCTTTTATTCTGAGTTCAATGATCATTGCTTTGTTGTTGTTTCTTTAAGTGTTTCTTATTGATGTGCTGAGAACCTGATGCTCTCTTGAAATGATTCACAAACATGACCTCACTGTCCCTCTACCTCAAGGGTTACATCCACATGTTTTCAGCCTCCTGCTGGACCCTCCCCTGCAGGAGCTTTGTCCTCAGTCCTTCATCTTCTCCCTAGTGGTCCTCCTCTTGAACTATCTCTGTCATCCAGACAGAAAGCACAGAAAATCTGATCTCACCCCTCACTCTTCATGGGCTCCCCTGGCGACTCAGATGGTAAAGAATCTGCCTGCAATGCAAGAAACCCAGGTTTGATACCTGGGTCGGGAAGATCCCCCAGGGAAGGAAACGCTAACCAACTCCAGTATTCTTGCTTGGAGGAGCCCAATGGACAGAGAAGCCTGGCGGGCTACACTCCAAAGAGTCGCAGAGAAGAACACAACTGAGGGACCAATACTACCCCACTCTGCATCTCCCGAGTCTAAGAGGCATCACATGTGCTCTCAGCTTCTAATGGACCCCTCTCATCGTGCCCATGCACAGGGCCCTGGTCTTTTTTTCTCCTGAGGATGGAAGGATCCCTGCAGGCAGGACCTCCTTTAACCTCTAACTCCCCACTCCTCAGTTAGCTCCGAAACGAAGTTTTGGTTACTCCTCTGCTTCCAGGTGCCCATCAGCTCCTCACTTTCTTCAGAAGCAGTCCCACACACCACAGTCAGCAACTTCAGAGCTGCTAAGGTAGGGTGTGTGCCTTCCCTTCTCATCACAGCCCTCTCCCCAGTATATTCATCTGTGAAAGGCATCGGCCTGCATTGTGACATCGTGCTAGTTCTGAAGAGGCCACCATGAACTTCATGCTCCCCTGTCTGAGAGCTACTACTTCTTCGGGTGGCATGTCCTTCTGTCCTTGTCAGAGTTCCATCACTCTACGATGCCCAGTGCTAAGGCCACCTCTCTCACGAAGCATCCCAAATACTCCAGTTAGAACTCACCATTAAGGAACTTGTCTCAATCCTACATCATTCTTAACTGGAATTTAAATCTTGCCTGTGTTGGAACTGTTCCTTTCAAGTTAACAAATACATCAGCATAAGCCTATATTCCCTGAAACAATATTCTATACAGATGAGACCCTCTAGGATGTTGGAAAAAAACATAAGCATCCTATAATGTGGAGAGGTATTATAAACAAAACCAATCAATGCAACAAAGGCAAATGTAATTTGTGAAAAAATAAATTAAATAGGTGATTAATAAAATAATTACCATGATGGATGATTCCATTTTCCAATAATGCTTGTCCCAAGTGAACACCTTCTTCAGGCCTGTGAATCTCTCCAATTTCCAACAGCCATGACACAAATTCACTGTACCAGAAATCCAATGAAGAAGTTAAATCATTATGTTTTTCCCCAGGAAGTCTATCTCCACCATGCATTTATCAAGCAGCTATGAAAGGAATATTCCTCAAAATACAAAGGAACGCTTGCAGTGAATCGTAACATAACATTTTTATTCATATATGTAAGGCCCATTTATATTTACATTGGACTCTATTCTAGAAAACTCATGTCCATACATTCAGACTTACCTAAACTCTATTTAATAACTATTCAAATTATCTAGACCTTTAGTGAACACAAAGGGAGAATTCTAGAGTATCTTTATTACACATATAAAAGCAAATTTAGGACTAGAGACATACAACAGATTTTAAAGATAACTAAACAGCAGAATTAGATAGAATAACAGTGACTTAAAATAAGAGGCAAACTGCCTTGAATGTAGCTTTTCAGGCACAGAGAACCAATAGGTTTGAAACTCCAAGAGGGCATACAAAATAATTCTATGATGCATGCCCTATATGAAAGAATTCTAAAAAGCTTCTTCCACCCACCTCCCTCCCCCTCAAGAATTCCATCCCTTGGTTTGTCAGTTAAATTCTAATCTAGGTAGCTCTGTGAATGGATTGGTATATGTAATTAAAATCCCAAGTCAGTTGACCTTAAAACATGGAAACTATCCAAGTGGGCCTGACTTGAGCAGCTGACCTGGTTCTCAGGCTGGTGGCACAAGAGAAAGTGAGAACAAGCAAAAGCACAGGAAAGACCCAATGTGCCACTGCTGATTTTAAAGCTAGAAGGGGTCATATATCAAAGAATACAGACAACTCCCAATGGCCAGCATGGAAACGGGTGCCTCATTCTTACAACCACAAAGGATGAAATTCTGCCCACAATCTGAATGTGCTGGAAAACAAAGTCTTCCTCAAAGATTCAAGATAAGAGCCCAGCCCCTGCCCTGCCAACACCCTGATTTTGCCCTTGTGAGACCTTGAGCACAGGACCTGCTCTAATTCAGCTGGACTTCTGACCTACAGAAATACAAGCAAATACCTACCTGTGCATCATTTTAAGTGACTAAGTATATGACCATTTGTTTTGCAGCAATAGACAATTGGGTGTCTATTGTGTGTGTTAGTCACTCAGTCATGTCCAACTCTGTGCAACCCCATCCACAGACTGGAGTCTGCCAGGCTCCTCTTTCCATCAGATTCTCCAAGTGAGAATACTGGAGTAGGTTATCATTCCCTTCTCCAGGGGATCTTTCTGACGCAGGGATCGAACTTGGGTCTCCCACATTGCAGGCAGATTCTTTTACCATCTGAGCCACCAAGGAAGCCCCCAATAGACAAATGTTAAACATTAAAAGACACACAAAAGTCTGACTACCTTGTTTTCAAACTTTAAAATAACTTGGAAAATTCATCACTATATCTAAACTGTCATCCATAAGGAACCCTCCAGCACAAAATCATCCATCAGAACTGTCTACCATGCACATCTGCTGTGGCTGGGAAAGGCCTCTGAGAATCAGCAGCTCACATCACTCACTATTTTGGGAGAGGGTGGGGAGACCCAATGTTTTGTCACACTTAGGAGACCCTCATCTCAGTAGTGGTATTTCTTTTAAAGGCCTGTGATATCATTAAGAGAACACAATACAGAGATATTTTACAATATAATATTTTATCATGCTCATGTTTAAAAAGCTAATGCTTAAAGGCTTATATTAACTAATGAATATATTTCAGAACAATTTTATTTTTGCAAAGAGCCAGAGAAGCCAAGCAATGGGAAGTGTCAGAAATTACTTTTCCATTTATTTCAAAACTAAAAGCAACACATATGGTGAAGTCAAATAACCAAGGGATATGGAAATTCAAACATAAATGTCTAGTCCACGATGCACATTTTAAGGCAGAAGAAGCTATTAAAGGTCTTTGTATGCTTCTATTAAAGAAGAAGCATCCAAAAGAAGAGTATCATAGAATCTGGTATAGTGGTAACATACTGCACTTTGCAATAAGACAGCCTGGATTCAAACACTGTTTCTGCCTCTACTAGCTGTGTGATGTTGGGTGAGTAAATTTAATTCTCTAAGTCTCAGGGTTTCTTTCCTCAATGACATGGAATTAATAAGAATATCAACCCCATAGAGCTGCCTGGGATTAAAGGAGCTGACAAATGTCAGGAACTCAACACTGGGCCTAGCACATGGTAAGTAATTATTCAATGTCAGCCATCCATATGTGGGCTGAAATGGTTGGCACAGAGCTAAAATATAATTCCTCATTTTGATCTTAGCAGATTCCTGAATGTTTTCAAATAAAGTGAGGGGAAAAAAGCATATCTTAAGTATTCCTATAAATTAGGAGTAGGAGGGAAAAAAGAAACGGTAGGGAAGAAAGTTAATGAGTGACTTTATTACAGAATCTAAGCAAGTAATAGAAAGAGCCCATCAACACATGGCAAAGGGACCCTGATCCTATCAGAAACATCACACACTCGGGTCATGGTAATGTTGTCATGGAAAAGGATACAATTAGCATAGCAAGTGTTTACTGAGTCTCCACGATGTCACCAGGGTTCTGGGCAACGCTTTGCAGATCCAAGTGGCCATAGGAGATGGTGTGGGTAAAGGCTTAATAGAACTCTTTGTCCTTCAGTAAGGACAAATTTGAGCCTGGGTGAGCTTTCTAGCTCTGTCTGCCTAGAAACCTGATGAGGGGTGAGTGTCAGCTGTATTACTCGTGGCATTCTCACCTGGAAGACCTCACATACAGAAGAGCCTGGGGGGCTACAGTCCATGGGGTCACAAAGAACCCGCACGACTGAGCCACTAACACACTGTTTGCGGTCAAAATGGTTTCTGATGGTTAAATTGCACACTTATAAACACCTGGTGAGAAGCCACAGCTTGAAGTGACTCATCAAGTATTTCTCTCGAAGTAAGAGGGTATGTATTACGGGAACCTTGGAGGTCACACCAATGAGGTTGTTCTGAGAAAGGGTGTCTTCTTTGCACCATGGGACTCTTAAGCCAAGGAGGGCTCACATCTGTTCTCTCCCTTCACCTGAGGGCACAGCCAATACCAGCAACTACAGCTTGCTGCTGCTGTGTGGCCTGCTGTGAGGACCACCCCCACTGAAGAGGGACCCCCACTTCTCCCAGAAAAGCACAGGGTCTCCTGGCCTATATTCTTCTGATGAGGTTGGAGTTGGCATAGTCTATGGTGATTTTGTATGTTGGACTTTCCTGATGGCTCAAATGGTAAATAATCTGCCTCCAATGCAGGAGACCTGAGTTCAATCCCTGGGTCAGGAAGATTCCCTGGAGAAGGGAATGGCAGCCCACTCCAGTCTGTATAGATAAGAAGACATTCTGAAACATAAGTAACACTGTTGACATTGCACATAAAAATTAACAGTAAATTCTAAGCATTCTCATCACAAGGGAAAATATTTTTTTCTCGTTCTTTAATGTGTATCTAAATGAGATAACTGATACTCACTAAACTAATTATGGTAAACCTTTTACAATGTATGTAAGTCAAATCATTATGCTGTATACCTTAAACTGACACAATTATAGCTCAATAAAACTGGAAGAAAAGAAAAAAAACAAGACATTTTGGTAAGTATCACAGGTAAGCAATACAATCATTTCTATTGTTATAGAGGAAAGAGGAATTTAACTCTTCCCCAGTCTCTCAACTGGGCTTTCCTGGTGGGGAAGAAACCACCTGCTAATGCAAGAGATTTGGGTTCAGTCCCTGGGTCAGAAGGATGCGCTGGAGAAGGAAATGGCAACCCACTCCAGTATTCTTGCCTGGAGAATTCCATGGACAGAGGAGCCTGGCAGGCTACCTTCTATGGAGTCACAAAAGAGTTGGACACTACTTAGTGACTAAACAACAACAAATCTCTCATCTGGCCAGTGGCAGGATCAGATCTGAGTGGGGAATGGGTTTTGAACTACCTCTCCTATCTACTTTTATAGCATTGACATTGTAAATTACTAGTTGTATGAACTTGGACATGTCAAACTCCCTGATCCCCTAGTTTCTTAATCTTTAAAAAAAGATAATAAAGGTTTTTAACTCTTAAGTATGTGTTTGAAGACTGGAAATAATGTACAGGAAGAAGCTGGCACAGAGCGTGTCCTAAGCAGAGCCACCTGAAGGCAATTACCCTGCCCTCTGGCTTAACCCAGCAGGGATTCCCACCTACAGCTGAGTAGCATCTGCAGAACCAAAGGCACAAGTTTGATCTCTGAGCTGAACAACCAAGTGACCTCCCTGCCTGTTCTGTGCCTGGCCCCTTGCATGACCCACTTTTTCAGGTCTTCATCAGTACCCTTTCATCCTGAGCCCAGCTGTCTAAATTCTGAATTAATTGGGAGTTTAGACTGTATGCCTTTCAGTCTAAGTGACTCTCAGGCCCTGCATTCATGTCCTTGCCAGACTCTGTGCCCTACAGGCAAACCCGCCAGCCTGCCTGTCTGCCTGCTTCTGCCTGATCCCAGCCTCTGCCATGCCCCTGAAACAAAGTTTATCAGAAATTACTAAAGTCATGGGTGAATGGACGGATGGATGCCTTCAGTTTTCTGGTCAGGATTCCTGGCTCTATATCCGCTCCCTCATCCCATTATGGCCTAGGAAATGTGGATAGTAAAGAAATATTCAAAAACATTTAGGAGAATATTTTTTTTAGGAAAAAATGAATAATTAAAGGAAAGTTAACACATGAGATCGTGAAAATCTGCAAGAAACGCAGGCACCCAGACAACAACCCTACCTTCCCAGAAAGCATTTAGGGAACGTAGTCAGTTTTCTTTTTCTGTCTTTGATCAGATTTCCTTGTTTGCACATCATTTTATAAAGTTTCTCACCCTGTTCGGAGATCATTACCCAGGTGTCTTGCTCCATTCCTAATTTTAAACCTGTCAAAAATGAAAACACAGGACAGGTCACTGAAAAAGTCTCTTCATTTGTCCATACATTCATAAAACATTCTTTGCATGTCTACCACGTGCTGGGATTTGTGGATACAAAGCTCGTGTGATAGGACTCTGGCTGTCAAGAAGTTCATATGGTACTAGGAAGACAGTCAAGATGCCTACACCCAAAGGGCACCTCTGTGCAGACTGTGCCCCAGAGGCACACGGTTTGGCTGGTGGAGGAAAAGGAGTTGTATCTCAGACTCCATGGACCCCTTTAAAAGTAGGACTTATGCTTATGCTCAGCTGCTCACTCATGTCTGACTCTGCAACCTCACAGACTGTAGCCCACTAGCTGCTCTGTCCATGGGATTCTCCAGACAAGAATATTGAAGTGTGTTGCCATTTCCTTCTCCGGGAGATCTTCCAACTCACGGATCCAACCCAGGTCTCTGATATATCCTGCACTGGCAGGCAGGTTCTTTACCAATGGCCCTTTGTAGGACGAGACAAGCACAGCTAGACAGTGGCACTGGAGACAGCCTTAGAGGAAAAACTGTGCTATAGGAGAGAAATGGTCATAGTACCCAACCACTATCTTAGGGAGGTTTCACAGATGGATCATGTTTGAATGCACGGATATGAACAGGATTTCCAGAGAGAGAACATCTTCACAAAGGTCATCTGAATGAAGAGGCACACAGCCCTGGGTTTCAGGTGACAGGACAGGAGGTGGACGGATGGGTGGGCAGGGTCCTTGCTCACCAGCAGTCTCAGTGTATTTCGTGCCTTTGGAACTGGGGGAACATCTGTGAATTTTATCCAGAGGGAGGAGGAAGGCAGGGAAGTGCAGGAAAGTTTTGATGCTTTGGGAACAAAGTTCAGAGGACAGTATAGGGAATAAACTGAAAGAAAGAGGGCTTAAAAAGAGAGAGACAATTAGGAGGGATCCACTAAAGTTCAGGCAAGTTCAAATCTCTGTAAACAATAGCAGGTTATGGGAGAAAAGGATCAAGCTGAGAAATGCCTGGGAGGTGGCATTGTTAAGACAGAGCAATGGGTTAAATGTAGGTGTAGAGAGAAGAAATCAGGATAGCTTCCAGACAGTTAATGGGAGAACTGAATGGTGATGGGAAGGCATCTTGGGCAAAGGGTTTCAGGTACAGAGAAATCCAGCACTGAGTAGCTTGAGCTTGGATGTTCACATGAAGCCCAGGGAGGCAACTGATTAAGTGAGCATGGAGCTCCAGAGAGACAACAAGACTGGACATAAAGACTGAGGACTTGGCAGTGAAGAGTGGAAGTTAATCTGATACGGGCAGACAGTGCAGGCCAGGAAATTTGAAGGCAACCATTGCCAAGGGTAAAATTCTGGCCACACTGACAGTCAGTGGATGGGACTGATGAAGAAATGTGGCAGAAGAATTTCTTGATTTTTTTTTTTTTTAGTCTTCTAACTACTAAACTTCTTACTAAAATTTTATTTACAATGAAGAAGTCATTAACATTTGCCAGTAACAGTGAATACTCCACTATGAATAGAATAAGCAGAATTATATAAGTTAAAAAGCAGAGTTAAGAAAAACATAGTAGAGTTATAGACTGTGCTTTCTCTTTTGTCTTCTTCCTTTTTTTAGGTCTTGGATGTATTTATATGCATAGCCAGTTCAAAAAAAGGCTAAGGTTCAATTTGATGAAAAATTGACTCTATCTTTTAAATGATCTGCTATGTTCCTTGAATGGACTGTTAGATTCAACAAAACCCAAAGTGTCAGTAATGCATTCATGATCTTCATTTTAAATTTTTTCTATCTGGTTCTTCATCTAAGATTCATCAAAGGAGTATTTTTAAATGTTTTAGAAATTCTTATAAAAATGTATACTATGACTAATTTAACCAAGGTAGTAGAAATTTTTACATTCTTCAAGGGGAAAGATCTAAAGATGGAAGGAAAAGCTCTTTATATTCTAAAATTTTATCATTAATGAGATATTTTATGCCTAAATCTCTGGGAAAAGGAATAAACACTGTCACATTTCTCATCAACTATTTGGTAAAGAAAATAGTTAATTATGCAAACACTTCTATTTCCTGGCTGAATTACAGAAATATGAGTATGTGCAGGTAAACTTCACACACTGAATATCACCAGACCAAATACTGTTTGCAAATCTTGATAAAAATATGAAGCTAGACCTCCCTATGTGAACAAGTTCCTTATGGAGTTACATGACATTGATTCAATGACATTGTAACAACACTTAAAAGTTAATATGCATGCAAAATGCCTTATTTTATAATTAGGACACTAAAATATTTGACCAAGGAACTTTCAGTGTACTGTTAAATACAGGGGGACAATTGGTGTAGGCCTCCAAACACTGAACTATATTATTAAAGCGTGTTTCTTAAAGCAAAACTCTATAATGATTCTTTAGAAATTAGAAAGAATAAAGTGTGGCCATATATTAACCCATACATGTGGAATCTAGAAAAACAACATAGATGATCTTGTTTGCAAAGCAGAAACAGAGACATAGATGTAGAGAACAAACATATGGATACCAAAGGGAAAAGGTGGAAGTGGGATGAATTGGAGATTGGGATTGTCATACACACACTATTGATATGATGCATAAAATAGACAACTAATGAGAACCTACTGAATAGCTCAGGGAACTCTACTCAGCACTTTGTGGTGACCTACATGGGAAGGAAATCCAAAAATGAGCAGATATCTATACAGTACAGTTGATTCACTTTGGTGTACAGAAGAAATGAGCACAGCATTCAAAAGCAACTATATTCCAGTAAAAATTTTAAGAAAGTACTAAAGTGCAAAGAAAACTGAACAAATTTTAAAGCAAGTAAAACTATCTGCTGTAAAGTGAATGTCTGTATGCCCCCAAATGGTGTCCCCAGTAGCTCAGCAGGTAAAGAATCCTCCTGCAGTGCAGGAGACAGAGAAGACACAGGTTCAGTCCCTGGGTTGGGAAGATCCCCTGGAGGAGGAAATGGCAACCCACTCCACTATTCTTGCCTGAAAAATTCCACAGGGAGAGGATCCTGGTGGGCTACAGTCCAAAAGGTCGCAAAGCGTCAGACACAACTGAACAACTAAGCACGCATGCCCCCCAAATTCATATGTTGAAACCTAGTTCCCTGTGTAATGGCATTAGGAGGTTGATCTTTGGGGAAATTAGTTCATGAGGGTGGAGTCCTCATAAATGAGATTAGTGCCCTTATTAAGGAGATCTAAGAGAGCTCTTTCATGCCTTCTGCTAGGTGAGGACAAGAGAAAATGGTCGTCTACAAACCAGGAAACAGCCCTCATCATATACTGAGTCTTGGTCTTCCCAGCCTTCAGAAATAAACTTCTGTTGTTCATAAGCCATCCAGTGGAGGGTATTTTGTTACAGCAGTCTCAACAGAATTAAGACACTGTTTAAAACACACTGCTAGCCATAATCTAATTATTTTGCTAACTATATTAGGTTTTGTTTTACTTGAGTTCAGTAACAACATTGGAAATATTCAAAATGTGTTTTAGCATGGGCTAACATCACCTAGTTAATGTAAGTGAACATCAAACACCATCTACTTCCTCATAACTTTTGCCCATTTTCTGCTTTCTTGTTAAATTTCCATCTTCACAAAGTATCATAACGCTCAATCCATATACACACCTTTCCGCCGTTCTCGTTCTTTCAAAATAGCTTCAAACCATTCATGTTTCTCTTCAGGTGTTTTTGCCATACACACAAACCATTTATTTTTGGCCGTGTTATGTATCTTCCATCCATTAACAACAATGTGTCCACTGCTATGGAAGTCAGCTGAAAATTAATAGGTAAAGTGAATGAAGAAATGTAATACATATTAGAGCAATACAACCATTCATATAAAAAAAGTTCCAAAACCACTGAATTCTTCAAAATATCTTTATATGTGTGTATTGAAGAACATAAAATTTTTAAAAATAAGGAAACTTTTATATACTAAATGCAGTCAGACCTGAAAAACAGAACATCCCTAATTCACAACATTAAGAGTTGAACTTTTTAAAAAAATTTATTCAGCTTTAGGGGACCCCTGTGACCTCAGATGGTAAAGAATCTGCCTGTAATGTGGGAGACCCAGGTACAGTCCCCGAGTCAGCAAGATCCCCTATCCATGGGGTTGCAAAGAGTAGGACACAATTCAGCGACTAACATTTTATTTTTCATTTCATTCAGTTTTAATGAACAGTTTAAGAGTTTCCATCTTATTCAAGTCTGACTACCGTACTGCAATCTATGGTTTGCCCAACACTGCGCTGCTGCTGCTGCTGCTAAGTCACTTCAGTCGTGTCTGACTCTGTGCGACCCCATAGACGGCAGCCCACCAGGCTCCCCCGTCCCTGGGATTCTCCAGGCAAGAACACTGGAGTGGGTTGCCATTTCCTCCTCCAACACTGCACTACAGACCACATTTTCTAGAAGTCGAACATTCTTGGCCTCTGGCCAACTACACAAATAAACTAGTTGTCAAGAAAGAAAACAAAGGACCTAGCACTACTGTCTGAATGGCTTTCCAAGTCTGTACCAATGAAAATTAATTCCAGGAGGTTCAGTGCTCTCCTATGACAGCTCTTAAGCTGGATGTTTTAATAGCATCATGATCAAACTACTATATACATTATGGACACAACTACTAGTTTATGACACTCCCAGCTACTTTTGTATCTCTGTGTTTAATGTTAGTGTGTAACATGGTTTGGGCTTCCCTGGTGGCTCAGCGGTAAAGAATTCACCTGCCAGTGCAGGAGACATGGTTCGATCTCTGGGTCCCAGTATTCTTGCCTAGAAAATCTCTGGATAGAGCCTGTCGGGCAGTCTTTGGGGTCACACGAGTTGGACCTGACTTAGCAAAAGATGGAAGGCAAAAGGAGAAAGGGGCAGCAGAGGATGATATGGTTAGACAGCATCCTCGGCTCAACAGACATGAATTTGAGCTATCTCCAGGAGATACTGGAAGACAGAGGAGCCTGGCATGTGTGCAGTCCATGGGATCACGAAGAGTCAGACACACCTTAGCAACTGAACAACAACAAACTAACATGCTTCAAGTGAAGATAATTTTCCATTTTAAAAGAGTCCTCCTCTCTCTTATCTTCCCTTCCTCCTCCAACTGTTCTGCCTAACAAAGTATTTCTAAGCTCAAATTCACTGCAGATGAATTATTCAAGTGAAAAGTCAATCTGACAAGGGAGTATATTACTGGCATTCCATTTTAAATTTACCAATCATTTACCTGTGCCATCATCCACATTCTCCACTTCCATCACCTCTGTATTGATCCGGCCACGAAAAAGGTACCGATGTCCATCAGTAGATGCTTTGCTATTTTTCAACCGCCTTACAACAAAAGAAGAAATCACACAAAAATATGTGGTTACTAAACTTAAGACAAAACCTTGCTAAAGCAAGATAATTTTAGCCATTCTCTGAAAAAGAGATGCTAGCTCCATCAACAATATCAAACATTAAGCTCTTGGTGTTTTTTTACTTGTATCCTCAAATTCATAACAGTTCAGGTTGCTCTATCAGATGGTGCTAAACACTGAAGCCCTGAGCCAAGGACAACACACAGGTGAAAGGGTGACATCAAAGACCCTCAATCAAACTCTGACAGACACTAAAAGTTGGTTATTCACAATTTCACTTGATTTCTTTCACAATTTCACTTCATTTCTCAATTTTCAGTAACTAGCTGGTAATTTTTTCTCAATTCCTGGTAAATTTCAGTTAATACTTATGATCCTCTTCAAAGAGACTTGGACTATACTGGAGGTTATTAAGCATGAATGGAGGAGCCTGGTGGGCTGCCATCTATGGGGTCGAACAGAGTCGGACACGATTGAAGCGACTTAGTAGCAGCAGCAGCTCTAAAATATTTTCCCCATATTGTTGTAATATGATAAGTGTACACGTGAAGAATAAGTCTCTCAAATATACCTATAATCCTTCATAAGGATCCTATTTATTTATAAAATAGTCTAAAACATTTCAAAATTTTGTGTATAGTATACTAGTACCAGCCTTTAATCTTAAAAACTGAACAACACAAGGTAAAAAAAACATCCAGGTTCAGGTGAGTTTTTGTAATAATGAATTAGGCAGTTATGGATATATTTATACTTGAATCACTGAACACGCAGGGGAGATTGCTGTACCATTTCACACCAGTCAGAATGGCTGCGATCCAAAAGTCTACAAGCAATAAATGCTGGAGAGGATGTGGAGAAAAGGGAACCCTCTTACACTGTTGGTGGGAATGCAAACTAGTACAGTCATTATGGAAAACAGTGTGGAGATTCCTTAAAAAATTGCAAATAGAACTGCCTTATGACCCAGCAATCCCACTGCTGGGCATACACAGGGAGGAAACCAGAACTGAAAGAGACACATGTATCCCAATGTTCATTGCAACATTGTTTATAATTGCCAGGACATGGAAACAACCTAGATGTCCATCAGCAGATGAATGGATAAGAAAGTTGTGGTACATATACACAATGGAGTATTACTTAGCCCTTAAAAAGAATAAATTTGACTCAGTTCTAATGAGATGGATGAAACTGGAGCCGATTATACAGAGTGAAGTAAGCCAGAAAGAAAAACACCAATACAGTATACTGACACATATATATGGAATTTAGAAAGATAGTAATGATGACCCTGTATGTGAGACAACAAAAGAGAAACAGAGGGATAGAACGGACTTTTGGCCTCTGAGGGAGAGGGAGAGGGTGGGATGATTTGGGAGAATGGCATTGAAACATGTATACTATCATATAAGAAATGAAGCGCCAGTCTATGTTCAATACAGGATACAGGATGCTTGGGGCCGGTGCACGGGATGATCCAAGGAGATGATATGGGAGGTGGGGGGGGGGGGCTTCAGCATTGGGAGATCGTGTACACCTGTGGCTGATTCATGTCAATGTTTGGTAAAACCAATACAGTATTGTAAAGTAGAATAAAGTATTAAAAAAAAATTTATACCCCCCCCCAAATAAATAAAAGTGAAAGAAAGAACTGAAAAATAAAAAGAACAGTGGAGTGGGTTGCCATTGCCTTCTCCGCAGGTAAGGTGAGGAGAGCTATTATAGGTCTTACAACTTGATAGCCTAGACCTCTGGAGTGGTCTCCCTGTGATACAGATCTGAGGCCTTCGGTACATGATGGAAGATGAGACCTCAGAATTGATGAAATGGCCCAGGAAGAACATCCACCACCCACCACAGAACATCCTGGAGTCCTAACAGAGAGCAAGAGGAACTGTCTTAGTCAGTTCAGGCCACTGTAGCAAAGTACAGTAAGTCCCCTACATATGAACCTTCAAGTTGTGAAAATTCACAGATGTGAGTGGGCGTGCCAACTGTTCATATGCTTGTATGCCAGCTGTTGTACTATACTTTTCAAGGTACCGTCTGTACTTTTTAATCTGTAAGATTAAAATTGTTTTCTTTAAAAAAAAAGAAACTGTTTTTCTAGAATGATTTGGTTGCTAAAGAAGTGAAGCAGAGTCACAATTTGGAAACATTTAGTTTTGTTCAGTATGTTTTAAAAAGGAACTTTTTATATAATTTCAGGTAAAGGGTAACAGTTTTTATAGGTGTGAATATGTAGACATAGGTACAATAGATAAACTTGAAAGACCACATTTTTTTGTTGATCTTAATCCATTATCCAGAATGTAATTTTCAAATAGGATTCACTATCAGTTGATTTTTGTATTGGAAATTTACATAAAAGAACAAATCAATGATAAGTTTTCCTAGGTATCAATTTATGTATTGCACATCCCTACTTTAAGAGTTATTGGACTGCTAAAAATAAGTGACCCAGAATAAAATTGTTTCAAAATGATGTGACACTAAAAATAATATTTTTACTACACCATAAAGAGAACTACATTCCCACTAAGAGCATTGTGGAAAAAAATGTTTTGTTTTTTGGTTTCCCTTGTGTGTGGATGAGAAATCTTGGAAAATTGGGCTGTAATGTGTCTCTTCAGCTATATTGATCTCTTTATTAAGCTCAGCTGTTTCTCCAACTTGCCTCCAGTCTCTTCATGACTTTTATATCAAGCACAGCATTTAAATATGCACTCCTGTGTTGAAATTTTAATATGTAATGATACTGTAGTTGATTCAGCCATAGGGAATGCATAAAACAACATGGAAATTATGTGATTACAGAGGCAGAACTAACCCTTAGGAGAGAGAATTATTTTAGAAAGGTTAGCCATGTTCTCTCATTTTTAGCTTCAGATTCATAATATGCAAAGTCCTCCTATTGTTTTCAATGAAAAGAAAAAAAGCAGGAGAGCTTTGTTTTCATGGTGTAATATTAATGTTCTATTTTCTTTCATTTAAAACTATTTCAGTGCAGTGACGGTGGTTTTGTTCCTCTTGATTTCTGGTAGGACTTGGTGTAATAAGAGGGGTTTATTTCATCATATTTTATTTCCTTTGTTTTGTGGATGTCCACAATTTTGGTCACTTATCTTCAAGAAAAATGTATGAATATTTTCAAAATCATAATGCTCTGACTACTGTCAGGAGAGAAGCCATTTGGAAATAGCACAGATGGATACCATTTAGTTTATGAAGAGTATGACTTAAGAAGTTCTAGTTCATGATACCCAGGAGGAGCATCTGTTTATAAATAGCAGTGATTTGATTTGCCATATTTCGATACAGTGTACCTCTTTTTTATTATGCTTCACTTTATTGTGCTTCGCAGATACTGTTTTTTTTTTTGTTGTTGGTGGTGGTGTTTTTACAGATTGAAGTTTTGTGTCACTCTTTTGTTGAACAAGTCTATCCGGACCGTTTTTCCAGGAGCATTTGGTCACTTTGTGTCTCTGTGTCACATTTTGCACGGGCAGTTCAATATCCACAGATCAACCAATGTGATACACCACATTACCAAACCGAAGAAAGGAAAGGTAAAAACTGGATGTCCAAATTGATTTACTTCATATAACTCAGCCTAACTGAATGTTTTGACTTAGCAGTTGCAGTTGGAGATAACATAACGTAAATTCCTACTATACTAACTAGATGTTTGGAAAGATGACAAACTGCATGGAGAGTGACCAAGAATTTACTGGTTGCTTTGGTACAATTTATTTAAGAATTTGAATATTTGTGCTCTTTGACTCTTGATTACCACACAAAGAATGGGCCTCAGAGGCTTTATGGGCCCAGGAAATACTTTTCAAAACAGAATAATGACAGTGTGAGGTAAGCATGATTTATATAGGTCATCTCTTGTAATCTGCACACCTCAGAAAAATAGATATTTTAAATCTAACAGCATGGACACTGAAACCAATGTCTAAAGGCATTGAAACAATCAAAGTCAAATAGCTGGCAAAATGACTAAACTTCTCTGAGTTCTAAGATCTTAGATGAAACCTTCCAATCTTTGCTTCCTTTTTCTCTCCTCATAAGCACATCTAGATACCAGTTATATAGCAAAAGATAAAAGCAAAGTCAGATGATGCCATGTCAAACATTTCATCTTACTGCACTTATGATATTTTCTTTGTTTTGAGGTTCCTATGCCTATCTATTTATTTATCTTCCAGGTCTCTTTGATTTCAAAATAAAACTTATACTCTTTAACTCCTTGGAAAGGAGTCCTAGCTTTATCCAAGCCAGAAAGCATATTATTATCTCTTGTATTTAAAACCAAGGAAAGGTTTTTTTTTTATTATTATAAAGTGGTTTATTATTATAAAGTAGTTTGTAAATATGAGTAAGAACCTTAAACAATCCTTTATATGTAAAGTATGTGCCGTGTGGTTAGTCATTTAGTCATGTCCAACTCTTTGCAACCCCATGGACTGTAGCCTGCCAGGCTCCTCTGTCCATGGGGATTCTTCAGGCAAGAATATTGGAGTGGCTTGCTATGTCCTCCTCCAGGAGATTTTCCCAATCCAGAGATCGAACCCAGCTCTCCTGTATTGCAGGCAAATTCTTTACCATCTGAGCCAACAGGGAAGCCAAAGAATACTGGAGTAGTTAGCCTATCCCTTCTCCAGGGAATCTTCCTGACACAGGAACTGAACTGGGATTTAAACCGGGGTCTCCTGCAATTCAGGCAGATTGCTTACCAGCTGAGTTACCATACATACCCCTGTATATATATAAATTATGTATGTCCCTGAATTTATTTACTTTTACAGTTTTTTTACATTTATAAACTGTAGTGTTAATACTAACATGTTATGTTATTACTAACATGTCCTCCAATCCATTCATTAGAAAACTATTTCAGTATCTATAATAAGCCAAGCAGAGATCTGGGTGCTGGGAACACAGTGGTGAACCCCTGCTGGGGCTCTGGTAAGCACCCCTTACCTTGTAGCTTCAGGTTCAGGAGGGATATACAAGACTTCCTTTCTCCTGTGGACACTTGCTTACTGTATTCACTTCTTTTATCCCAGCTACATCTTCGTAATGGTCTTTTAACTTTTATACTAAACTTTCTCTGTATTATCCACTTAGAATATGTCATCTGTTTTCTGCCAAGACTCTGGTAGTGAAAATATCTAGCACACTAACTGATTAGGTCACAGATGGAACTGTCTGCCATCCTAGTTGAAGAGCAAGGAGGGGCAAAGAAGAGGTCAAGAAAATAATGTAACAAGAGGTGGGCAAAGCTTTTCTGTTTCTTCTTTTAAATTCATGATCGGAAGAGATCTGACACATTCTCTGATACTAGCAAGAGGATAAAGCCTTGGGCTAACATGTTATTGGCTAATGCTTCATCTGTAGTTCCCTTTTAATTAATGAAAAAGAGCTTTCTCTTTTGCATGGGTAAAACTGAATACAACATTAAGAACGTCTAATATAATAGTAAGAATTGTGAGAATTTATAAATATTCCTTAGTATCTTTATCAAAGATTCCATTGAAAGTATAATGATGACTTCCTCTATCATGAACTTTTAAAATGTTAATCTCAATGATATTCTTACTTATCATCTTAACATAAAAGTTATTTAAAAGTATTTTCAGGTGGACTTGTCACTTCTGTTTTTAATTCATTCATTCAACAGTTTTGACCAGGAATCCATGTTGGCAATGAGGATTAAAAGTAAGGACTCTGACATCAAAGTCTTCATAATCCATTGGCATATACAACAAAGAAGAGAAGTTAGCACAGTGCAGTGCAGTGATTATTATACAATGGTTAACACATAGAATGTTGTGGAAGTTGAAGGAAGACCTGAGGTACTTGAAAATATCAAGAAGTGAAAAATTAGTTTCAGTAAATTGAGTTGATGGTGACTAATCAGTTAGGAGAAGGAGACATATTACTTTGAAATACCTTTTATGAACATATTTCATTTATTGAAAATAAATGTTTCACCCAAGAGGCCATTAATATAGGATTGTCTGAAAGAACTATAGTACATCCACTCGATGGTAAAGCTGTAAAGGGAACAAGGAACATTTGTGTAGACCACTATGAGCTGAATTCTGGGATATATAATTTGGTAAAACAAAATAAATAAGTAAGGCAGAACTGTGTAGATCATGCGCACTCATTTGGGAAGGAAGAAGGTAAATGTAGTTAAATAAATAATCTCAGTGGAACAATAAACTGAACGTTCTTAAAAACAATTCTCTGAGGATGTTTAACCACACAGAGAGAAATGATTCTAAATGACTTACATGGTGGAACAAAAAGGGACTCCAAAGAAACCTTAACCTGCTTATAGTAATTGTATTTAAGTTATAACAGAGTTACTATAAGTCTGAAACTGTTATGCTATGACAGAGCAAGTGATTATTTATGTTAATGTCACCAGGAATCAAGAATTTTAACAACAACAACAACAACAACAAAATCAAGACTTTATGTAAAACTTGGTATTTATATATTTGAATTGACAATCAGTATGATTACATATCTTCCCTGGATATCTTTTACTTCAAATCAATGGTGGTCATGTTGGTTTAGTCACTAAGTTGTGTCTGAACTTATGATTCCTTGAACTGTAGCCCCCAGGCTTCTCTGTCCATGGAATTTTCCATGCAAGAACATTGGAGTGGGCATCTTCCTGACCCAGGGATCAGGAATCTTGTGCTTTGCAGGTGGATTCTTTACCACTGAGCCAACAAGGATTCTTATATAAAGACTTAAAAGCAACTTACAACCTAGCAACATAAGCACCCCAGGTTCCAGACTGTGGTCTTCAAACATTTTCCACAAAGATCTAAGAATATTTATGGAAATGGCTGGTTCCTGGTATAAGACAATGAACATTCAGGATGATACTAGATCATCTTGTTGCATTGAAAGTGAGAAAACTATCAAAAATTCCTAATTCTACCAAAAAGATGAAAACTCCAGTGTTCTAAAAAGGCCATGTATCTATATGGGTTCTTATTTATTGTCTGTCCTCCTGTGTACTGAGAGTTGTAACTGTTGAATGTGGTATATGAAATAACAGTGGGAAATGTTGGCTACTTAATTTGCAAGTCTCAGTGAAAGATTAAAATATGGACTTATGTTCAAATGATAGAAATAAAAAGAAAAACATTGCTACAGGTACTTAAAAATGGAACATATATTTTTCTTCTAAAGAAAAAAAGGTTGACGTTAATATGAAGTGTCTAACTCTGTTCAAAAGATAGAACAATTTGAGCACAAAAATAGAAATAATTGCAGCTTGTTGAAAGACAGAAAAATATTAAATCTTTATCATAAGTTGACATTAAAAGTAACCCTGATTGGTTACTCTTAGATACTGCTAGGAGACTAATTTGTTATTCTGAAAACTAACAACTTAGCAGCAGTATCAGCAGTGAGTAAAAGGGAAGAGGGAAAACATTTATTCTGTCTTCTATAAAATAACACCTGAAAGTAATCAAATTATTGACAATGGGAAATATTTAATAAAAGAAAGTCAGCTGATAAATAATGGAAAACCATAGAAGTTCATGATTTTATAATCCCTAATAAAATAATGTATTTAGGTTATAGTGGCTGATAGAATTCTTGGGAGGAAAGCTAATGGGAAACTAAATCTAAACATATTAATCAATCTTAACATTGTGTATATGTTTATGCATATATATATGTGTGTATATATAAATATAACTTCCCTGGTTGTTCAGATAATAAAGCGTCTGCCTACAATGCAGGAGACCTGGGTTTGATCCCTAGGTTGGGAAGATACCTTGGAAAAGGAAATGGCAACCCACTTCAATACTCTGTCCTGGAAAATCCCATGGACAGAGGAGCCTGGTAGGCTACAGTACATGGAGTTGCAAAGAGTTGGACACGACTGAGCAACTTCACTTCACGTGCATATATGTATATATGTATATGTATATGTATATGTATATGTATATGTATATGTATATATATATATATATAAAACAAAACCCTTTGAATATGATTCAATAGGAAATACTCAATACCATCTATGAAATATCCTGAATTCAATTAAATTAAAAAGTAATAGTTTCTAGATCTAACAGTCATTAAAAGAAATTACAGAGGTAGGGAAAAAAAAGTGTTTACACTTGCAATTAGCAAAATCTAGAATCAGTTCAGTTCAGTTCAGTTGCTCAGTCATGTCCGACTCATTGCGACCTCATAAACTGCAGCACGCCAGGCCTCCCTGTCCATCACCAACTCCCAGAGTTCACTCAAACTCATGTCCATCGAGTTGGTGATGCCATCAGCCATCTCATCCTCTGTTTTCCTCTTCTCCTCCTGCCCCCAATACATCCCAGCATCAGAGTCTTTTCCAATGAGTCAACTCTTTGCATGACATGGCCAAAGTGTTGGAGTTTCAGCTTCAGTATCTGTCCTTCCAATGAACACCCAGGACTGATCTCCTTTAGGATGGACTGGTTGGATCTCTTTGAAGTTCAAGGGACTCTCAAAAGTCTTCTCCAACACTGCAGTTCAAAAGCATCAATTCTTTGGCACTCAGCTTTCTTCACAGTCCAACTCTCACAGTCATACACGACCACTGGAAAAACCATAGCTTTGACTAGACGGACCTTAGTTGGCAAAGTAATGTCTCTGCTTTGAAATATGCTATCTAGGTTGGTCATAACTTTCCTTCCAAGGAGTAAACATCTTTTAATTTCATGGCTGCAGTCACCATCTGCAGTGATTTTGGAGCCCCCCTAAATAAAGTCTGACATTATTTCCACTGTTTCCCCATCTATTTCCCATGAAGTGGTGGGACCAGATGCCATGATCTTTGTTTTCTGAATGTGGAGCTTTAGGCTACCTTTTTCACTCTCATTTTTCACTTTCATCAAGAGGATTTTTAGTTTCTTCTTCACTTTCTGCCATAAGGATGGTGTCATTTGCATATCTGAGGTGATTGATATTTCTCCCAGCAATCTTGATTCCAGCTTGCGCTTCCTCCAGCCCAGCGTTTCTCATGATGTACTCTGCATATAAGTTAAATAAGAATAACTTTATGTAAAATCAAAACTTCATAGGAAACCTCGTAGGACAATTGAACAGTTTCCTATTACCCTGTACCAAGTAGAAGTAGAACTTGACAATTATTAATGACTTTTAAACTCTGGAAGTAAATTACTCACATGGAAGAAAAGAAATTAAGGAAGCAAGACTTAGTGTGCTTCTTAACACTCCACATTACTAGTAGCTTTTATATGTTTGTAATTATCTGTTAAAAAGCTTTCTTCTCATCTAGATTATAAACTCCACTAGGATAGAACCATGTCATCTTGTTAAGAGATCTATTTCAAATACCAGTTAGAATCCTTATGACGTGGTGGTGCTTTATTAAATTTTGCTAACACAACCAACACAAAACAAACAGGCAAAGCAGGGCCTGGAGGAATCAACATGTAGACAGAAGCCCTATGTGTCTAACAGAGCCTTGGAAATTGATCTCCTAGACAAGTGGGAGTTGTTTGTTACCATCAAAAATTTCTTTTTCATTTTTGTTGTATATAGTCACTTATAGTCTTGGGGAGATGGTCATTTAGCTTAGGCCACACTCAAATATAAAGCTTTGAGAGCAAAGCTTGATGAACACTTTTATATTGTAATATTGATAGAACAGAAAACCTATACCACATATATATATAGTTTATTTTCAGTTACCTTTTCTCCACACTGCTGATCAGGGATTCTCTCTATAATTCTTAGCTTGTCACTATACCAGAACTTGCCACATTTTAAAAAAACATTGTTAATGTATTATTCCTTTGCCTAGCTTTTCCCAGTTTGGTGTATTATTATTTTAAGTTCAAAAATTCATTCATTCACATACCACCTGTGTGATGCTGCTTCTCTTACCAAACCACATCAGTATGAACTAATTTGTCTATTCTCTGTAAAATTTTGTTCATATCTCAACAATAGCCTGTTGTGTGTGTATCATTGTGATTTATTTACATATTAGCTATAAAGAGAACTGTATGCTTTAGTCTTATATACATTTTTATTCACAGGGCAACATGAGGAACCAAACAGATAATTGACAATTAATGAGAAGACAGAATTTATTAAATCTAACTGCTTAGGAGCAGTGTTATAACTGGCCTTGATTTCACCAGGGTATTTGATAATGTCTAAAACTGTTGGGGGAAGAAACTGAAAATGTATGCTAGATCTTTTTTAAACTAACAACAACAACAACAAAACATTTTTTACAACAGGTGGGCTTATGTGGATAATAAAGAACTGCAGTACCTAACCAAATTTGGAAAACTCAGCAGCGGCCACAGGACTGGAAAAGGTCAGTTTTTATTCCAATCCCAAAGAAAGGCAATGCCAGAGAAATTTTGAACTATCGCACCATTGCACTCATCTAGCAAAGTAATGCTCAAAATTCTCCAAGCCAGGCTTCAACAGTAGATGAACCATGAATTTCCAGATATTCAAGCTGGATTTAGAAAAGACAGAGGAACCAGAGATCAAAATGCCAAAATCCACTGGATCATTGAAAATGCAAGAGAATACCAGAAAAACATCTACTTTTGCTTTATTGATTATGCCAAAGCCTTTGTGTAGATCACAACAAACTGGAAAATTCTTCAAGAGATGAGAACACCAGACCACCCTACCTGCCTCCTGAGAAATCTGTATACAGGTCAAGAAGCAACAGTTAGAAGTGGACATGTAATAACAGACTGGTTCCAAATTAGGAAAGGAGTATGTCAAGGCTGTATGTTGTCACTCTGATTATTTAACTTATATGTACAGCACATCATGCAAAATGCTGGGCTGGATGAAGCACAAGCTGGAATGAAGATTGCCAGGAGAAATATCAATAACCTCAGATACTCAGATGACACCAACTTTATGGCAGAAAGCAAAGAAGAACTAAAGAGCCTCTTGATGAAAATGAAGGAGGAGAGTGAAAAAATTGGCTTAAAGCTCAACATTCAGAAAACTGAGATCATGGCATCTGGTCCCATCACTTCATGGCAAATAGATGGGGAAACAATGGAAACAGTGAGACTCTTTTTGGGGGCTCCAAAATCACTGCAGATTATGACTGCAGTCATGAAATTAAAAGACACTTGCTCCTTGGAAGAAAACCAACCTAGACAGCATATTAAAAAGCAGAGATATTATTTTTCCAACAGAGATTCATTTAGTCAAAGCTATGGATTTCCCAGCTATGGATTTTCCAGTAGTCATGTATAGATGTGAAAGTTGTACTTGAAAGAAGGCTGAGCACCAAAGAATTGATGCTTTTGAACTGTGTCACTGGAGAAAACTCTTGAGAATCCCTGGACTGCAAGATCAAACCAGTCCATCCTAAAGGAAATAAGTCCTGAGTATTCATTGAAAAGACTGATACTGAAGCTGAAACACAAATACCTTAGCCATCTGATGTGAAGAGCTGACTCATTGGAAAAGACTATGATGCTGGGAAAGATTGAAGGCAGGAGGAGAAGGGGATGACAGAGGATAAGATGACTGGATGGCATCACCAAGTCAATGGACATGAGTTTGAGTAAATTCTGGGAGTTGGTGATGAACAGGGAAGCCTGGCATGCTGCAGTCCATGGGGTGGCAAAGAGTCGGACATGACTGAGTGACTGAGCTGAATTGATACCTAAGCAAAACTTTCTCTCATCTGGAGGTCTCTGTATGTATGGTTAAGAAAAAACTTTCAGAACTTTTGAAAATTGTTTCATTCTCACTCCAGTTGACATTATGTGATTTAGAGAAGATAACAAATTGTGTTTGCTAGAACATTGCATCACTCTGAATGCAGTTAAGACAGAGAGAAGCAATTTGAACAAGAAAAATTTATTATGGAAAATTATTCAGCTGTAACAAGGGATTCGAGTAAAGAGGGATTGGCCAATAAGAATTAACAGGAACTCTAAATAATGTAGCAATAATTAGATATAATGTGTAATATAGTAGGAGAATATATTTGTATTAGTTCACTAGGTCTACCATAAACAGAATAGCACAGACAACAAAAACCAATTTTCTCACAGTTACGGAAGCGAGAGGTCCAAGATTAAGGTGTCAGCAAGGTTTGGCTTCTCCTGAGACCTCTCTCTTTGGTTGTAGATGGTTGTCTTTTCTGCATCCTCACAAGATCTCCTGTGTGTGTGTGTTGCATCCTTGGTGTCTCTTCATGTCCAGACTTTTTCTTTCTGTAAGAACATTTGGGTTGCACTGGGGCTATCTTAAGGGCCTCATTTTAACTTATTTCCAAATCACATTCTCCTGTATTGTGCATTAGCACTTCAACATCTGAATTTGGGGGAGACAAAATTTAGCTCATAATAATACGATCATGTTTATGCTATGCTTTGTTATGTTGTTGTTGTTTAGTCACTAAGTCATGTCTGACTCTTTTGAGAATCCATGGACTGCAGCCCTCCAGGCTTTTCTGTCCATGGGTTTCCCAGGCAAGAATACTGGAGTGAGTTGCCACCTTGTTCTCCGGAAGATCTTCCTGACCTGGGGACTGAAGTCAGGTCTCCTGCACTGCAACCAGATTCTATACCTCTGACCTACCATGCTTTGCTATATTATACTAATATATACTAGCCACTTCATCAAAGGTAGATGTTCAAGTAAATACCATTATCTCCCCAAGGCTGAAATACTGACATGGTGGAAAATGATTGTGTCTCATTGGAAGGCAGAGAATTTGCTGTGATGCCCTGCTGGTGGAATTTGCCAGAGGTTGTCTTATGGAACTGCCAAAGATCAGCCTTCTAGGCTGCAGAAGAAAGCTGTGAATAGGGAGTTGTTTTTCCAGAGGGAACACGTGACAAATTTGGTGGTGGATCCCGCTAGTTTCTGGATATTTCTGGCCACCAAGCCCTACAGGAGAGTAGTGCTGGAGAAACTGAGACTGCAGGAGCCAGCCAACTGGGCACAGGAAGGAAAACTTTTCCTCCCTAGACCCTCGAGTAACAAGGCTTTAGTGCCAGCTGGCAAAGGAAAAATATTTAAAAGCCCCACATCCATTTTCACTGATCAGTCGAAAAGTACAAATGCATTGCTGAAAGACTCCGTAACTGGCACAGACATGTTTCAAATGAGTTCAAAATGAACAGTGAGGGTGGTGATAAGTGAACTGGTATATTAAATTGAGAAACAAGACAAAGGAGAAAGGAAGAAGGCATCTACCAAGGAGGTAATTTAAAAATTTTATTTATTCCATTACCCCTTGAAATAAAATAGTTTCTTTCTTATATTCATAACCAGTTACTGGATAAAAATGTTTTTGCCAGAAATTCATCTATCTGTTTTATCTATCTATGTATCTATCTCTGTCTCTACCCATTCATTGTTCATTTTTCATCTGTCATCTACAATGAATATTCACTGTATACACACACACAGTGTATATAATATTCACTGTATAAACAGTGAAGACATAATGAAGTGGACTAATGTTGAGTATTAGTTTGTAAGAAATGCAGTTTTTTATTTGTTGACTGTTTGACAAAGGAAAAGTTATATGAAAAATAGGAAAAATTGATGGAGATTTTTCTCTGTTACTAGACTAATTTTATAATGAAAGCATTTTATTTTTTTCAAATTTCTTTTTATTAGAGTAGTCTTTCATTTCAAACTGGTTTATAAACTTCAGACTAATTTATAAACTTCAGAGACCCTTAACAATATATTTCTTAAATTATAATCTATGTATCTCTTGAGTTCAAGGTATATATCTTAAAAGTCTGAATTTTTTTCTATTTTTCTTTCATTTATGTTATAATGCATATTTAAAAATATAAACACAACCTGGATCATTTAGATGTGAGTCTAATAGCAGGATGTTTTCATATTGAACACTCAAGTGTCAAAGCACTGAAATTAATCTCTCTGGCAACAATTAGTTATACTCTAATAGCCAAAGGCTAAGTGGAAAAAAAAATTAGAAAAGGTAGTGTATAAATCATGATGAGTGAAAAAAAGAAAAATTATCATGAAGTACAAATGAACAAAGTTTTAAAAAGATAGTTTCAATATAGAACAGGAGTATGTGGTGGCTAATTTTACAAGTCCACTTGAATAGGACAGTAAATGTCTAGACATTTGGTCAAACATTTTTCTGGATGAGATTAACACTTGAATAGGTAGACTGACAGAAGCAGATTGTCCTCCCCGGTGTGAGAGGGGGCCTCATCCAATCCATTAAGGGCCTGAATAGAACAAAAAGTTCAAGAGGAAACTCCTCCTATATAGTAGTTTCATCTGGGACTTTGGGCCTTTTCTTGGTTTTGGTCTCACACTGAAACTTTGGCTCTTCTTCTAGTTTTTGAACTTGAAGTTACACAGCTATTCTGCTTATATAAAAATATATACATGAGGCTTTCCAGGTGGCTCAGTGGCAAAGAATCTGCCTGCCAAGCAGATGCAGGTTCAGTCCCTAGGTTGGAAAGATCCCCTGAAGAAGGAAATGGCAAACCACTCCAGTATCCTTGCCAAGATAATCCTGTGTACAAAGGATCTTGGTGGGCTGCCATGCATGGAGTTGCAAAAACTTAGACACAACTTAGTGACTAAGTAACAAAACAACTATATATATATATATACATATATGTATATATATATATATATACACACTTCTATTTGTCCCATTTTTCTGAAAAACCCTGATTAATACAGATTTATATCATATTATACTATTTATAAATATTTAGCTTCAGCTGAATAACATCATTTACAATATTAGATTTGTTTAAATGTTTAACATATTTTACAGTTTGTATTTAATAAAATATAGACATTTTAGCTTTATAGTTGTGCCAGACCTAAATACATAAGAAATTTATGATTTCTCACTGCTATTTTAACTTAAAAAAAAAGTAAGCAATTAAATTTCCCTAGCCCAAATATCATTCTCCTGCTAGTTTTGCTTTTGAGGTGCAAATGAATTGATGACTATAAGACTTATTCTATCTCCCCAGTAAAAAGTAGTATTCATACTATGACAATAGTCATTTGCATTTAATTGGCTCTTATATATGTTGACATATTTGAAGATGTATTAGGAAATACATATTTTGAGAGAATATATGGCCAATATACCCTATTCTAAGTATAAAACATTTATAAGAACTCAACATGCTTCTGGAGAAGGCAATGGCACCCAACTCCAGTACTCTTGCCTGGAAAATCCCAT
>SJYC01130133.1:0-13252 GCA_006408675.1 Madoqua kirkii | reverse complement strand
GATGTGTATAAGAGACAGGTTTGTAAGAAATGCAGTTTTTTATTTGTTGACTGTTTGACAAAGGAAAAGTTATATGAAAAATAGGAAAAATTGATGGAGATTTTTCTCTGTTACTAGACTAATTTTATAATGAAAGCATTTTATTTTTTTCAAATTTCTTTTTATTAGAGTAGTCTTTCATTTCAAACTGGTTTATAAACTTCAGACTAATTTATAAACTTCAGAGACCCTTAACAATATATTTCTTAAATTATAATCTATGTATCTCTTGAGTTCAAGGTATATATCTTAAAAGTCTGAATTTTTTTCTATTTTTCTTTCATTTATGTTATAATGCATATTTAAAAATATAAACACAACCTGGATCATTTAGATGTGAGTCTAATAGCAGGATGTTTTCATATTGAACACTCAAGTGTCAAAGCACTGAAATTAATCTCTCTGGCAACAATTAGTTATTCTCTAATAGCCAAAGGCTAAGTGGAAAAAAAAATTAGAAAAGGTAGTGTATAAATCATGATGAGTGAAAAAAAGAAAAATTATCATGAAGTACAAATGAACAAAGTTTTAAAAAGATAGTTTCAATATAGAACAGGAGTATGTGGTGGCTAATTTTACAAGTCCACTTGAATAGGACAGTAAATGTCTAGACATTTGGTCAAACATTTTTCTGGATGAGATTAACACTTGAATAGGTAGACTGACAGAAGCAGATTGTCCTCCCCGGTGTGAGAGGGGGCCTCATCCAATCCATTAAGGGCCTGAATAGAACAAAAAGTTCAAGAGGAAACTCCTCCTATATAGTAGTTTCATCTGGGACTTTGGGCCTTTTCTTGGTTTTGGTCTCACACTGAAACTTTGGCTCTTCTTCTAGTTTTTGAACTTGAAGTTACACAGCTATTCTGCTTATATAAAAATATATACATGAGGCTTTCCAGGTGGCTCAGTGGCAAAGAATCTGCCTGCCAAGCAGATGCAGGTTCAGTCCCTAGGTTGGAAAGATCCCCTGAAGAAGGAAATGGCAAACCACTCCAGTATCCTTGCCAAGATAATCCTGTGTACAAAGGATCTTGGTGGGCTGCCATGCATGGAGTTGCAAAAAGTTAGACACAACTTAGTGACTAAGTAACAAAACAACTATATATATATATATACATATATGTATATATATATATATATACACACTTCTATTTGTCCCATTTTTCTGAAAAACCCTGATTAATACAGATTTATATCATATTATACTATTTATAAATATTTAGCTTCAGCTGAATAACATCATTTACAATATTAGATTTGTTTAAATGTTTAACATATTTTACAGTTTGTATTTAATAAAATATAGACATTTTAGCTTTATAGTTGTGCCAGACCTAAATACATAAGAAATTTATGATTTCTCACTGCTATTTTAACTTAAAAAAAAAGTAAGCAATTAAATTTCCCTAGCCCAAATATCATTCTCCTGCTAGTTTTGCTTTTGAGGTGCAAATGAATTGATGACTATAAGACTTATTCTATCTCCCCAGTAAAAAGTAGTATTCATACTATGACAATAGTCATTTGCATTTAATTGGCTCTTATATATGTTGACATATTTGAAGATGTATTAGGAAATACATATTTTGAGAGAATATATGGCCAATATACCCTATTCTAAGTATAAAACATTTATAAGAACTCAACATGCTTCTGGAGAAGGCAATGGCACCCAACTCCAGTACTCTTGCCTGGAAAATCCCATGGATGGAGGAGCCTGGAGGGTTGCAGTCCATGGGGTTGCTGAGGGTTGGACACGACTGAGCGACTTCACTTTCACTTTTCACTTTCATGCACTGGAGAAGGAAATGGGAACCTACTCCAATGTTCTTGCCTGAAGAATCCCAGGGACAGGGGAGCCTGGTGGGCTGCTGTCTAAGGGGTCGCACAGAGTTGGACATGACTGAAGCGACTTAGCTGCAGCAGCAACATGCTTCATTTCCTTTAATATTATCATCAACATATAAATTAGGATGTACTATTATATCCACTTTATAGGGGAAGAGAATGAAGTGTAGGGGAAGAGAATGAAGTGTATGGGAAGTGGAGAGATATCTAATTGCCTTATGTTGTAGAGATTAGAGGAAGAAGTCATTTCTAAGCTGAATCTACAACTTAAGGTAGCAATTTTTCATGAGAAAGAATATGTAACAGTTAATGCACATGGAAGGACTAGTATGAAAAAGACAAGGAGCAGGAAAAATATATCATATTGGCAAACTGCAATTATTTTGGCTGTTTTTAACTTATTTCAGAACTTAGATTGAGGGTTTTGAAAATATAAGATTATTTCTGAGAAAATAGATATCCATTTTGTCTCTTTTATGCACTAAATGAGAAGGCGATGGCACCCCACTCCAGTACTCTTGCCTAGAAAATCCCATAAATGGAGGAGCCTGGTGGGCTGCAGTCCATGGGGTTGTGAAGAGTCGAAAAGACAAGGAGCAGGAAAAATATATCATATTGGCAAACTGCAATTATTTTGGCTGTTTTTAACTTATTTCAGAACTTAGATTGAGGGTTTTGAAAATATAAGATTATTTCTGAGAAAATAGATATCCATTTTGTCTCTTTTATGCACTAAATGAGAAGGCGATGGCACCCCACTCCAGTACTCTTGCCTAGAAAATCCCATAAATGGAGGAGCCTGGTGGGCTGCAGTCCATGGGGTTGTGAAGAGTCGAACATGACTGAGGGACTTCACTTTCATGCATTGGAGAAGGAAATGGCAACCCACTCCAGTGTTCTTGCCTGGAGATTCTCAGGGATGGAGGAGCCTGGTGAGCTGCCATCTATGGGGTTGCACAGAGTCAGACACGACTGAAGCAACTTAGCAGCACACACTAGATACTTCCTGAAAAACTAAAATATAATAATAAAAAGATATATGTTGGTTTTGTGGGCCAGTGGTGACAAGAGTGGTTAAGAATCTAGCCAACAGAACTTTGCTTTCAAATTCTGTCTACAAAGTTAAGTGACTCTGAGGAAATGTCTTCATTTCAGCTCAGTTCAGCCACTCAGTTGTGTCTAACTCTTTGTGACATCATGGACTGCAGCAGGCCCGTCTTCCCTGTCCATCACCAACTCCTGGAGCTAGCTCAAACTCATTTCCATCAAGTCGATGATGCCATCCAACCATCTCATCCTCTGTTGTCCCCTTCTCCTGCCTTCTTCAATCTTTCCCAGCATCAGGGTCTTTTCTAATGAGTCAGTTCTTCATATTAGGTGGCCAAAGTATTAGAGTTTCAGCTTCAACATCAGTCCTTCCAATGAATATTCAGGACTGGTTTTCTTTAGGATTGATTGGTTTTATCTCCTTGCTGTCCAAGGGACTGCCAAGAGTCTTCTCTAATACCACAGTTCAAAACCATCAATTCTTTGGTGCTCAGCTTTCTTTATGGTCCAACTCTCATATCCATACATGACTACTGGAAAAACCATAGCTTAGACTATACAGGGAGAAGGCAGTTGCACCCCATTCCAGTACTCTTGCCTGGAAAATCCCATGGGCCGAGGAGCTTGGTAGGCTACAGTCCATGGGGTCGCTAAGAGTCGGACACAACTGAGCGACTTCACTTTCACTTCTCACTTTCATGCTTTGGAGAAGGAAATGGCAACCCACTCCAGTGTTCTTGCCTGGAGAATCCGAGGGATGGGGGAGCCTGGTGGGCTACCGTATATGGGGTCGCACAGAGATGGTCACGACTGAAGCGACTTACAGCAGCAGCAGATTATACAGACCTTTGTTGATAAAGTAATGTCTCTGCATTTTAATATGCTGTCTAGGTATACTAATGTTTTACCTTTTTTAACCTTGATTTTTCTCATTTATAAATGGAGCTGAATTCATACACTTATTTTGAATATAAAATAAAATAACAGTTAAAAAATATAGATTCAGAGACAGGCAAAAGTATGAGATGTCTTAAAAAGAACAACAATGAAATTGGGGTAAAAGATAATGTTAAACCAATATAAATAAAGACATCAAGTACAATAATTATTCATAGATTAATGTCTTTATCTTTAAATGATGAAGAGCAAACTCCTAGGCAAATGCACGGGTTAAAAATTTAGATGCCAATCACAAAATTTTAATTATATAAAGCAGATATTTGTGTTAAAATAAGTAAAATATAAAAATTATATTAAATATATTAGCAGATTATATTATTTATTTTCATTTATATCCCTAAGGCTCTAATCTTCTCAAGGTTAGCGACTATGACTTTTTTTGAATCAGGTTGCAAAAATGGGTTTTATTTGAGTTTTTTGTTTGTGAATTTTTGTTTGTTGGTTTACTGCTTATGACCTTATTTCACTTTCTGTGTATGTGTCTGACATATTCTGATAGCTAGAGTAGAGGTTTATCAACAATGGTTTGGAGACAATGGTTATCATGAGTCAAGGGAAGAAAAAGCAACTGAATTGTAACAAGTGCATTGGGACTTATTCACAAGCCACAATCTAAACTAGATATGAGGCAGATCAAATAAGCAATGAAACTAATGGCAGTATTTTGATTAGGTGAAAATCATTATTAATTATGCCATGAGAGAAAAGGAAAAGAAAAGCTTGAGAATCACTGATGAAGGCAGAGGAGTAAGAAAATTATTAGCTATTTTAGACAGTTTCACTGATGATAAATGCACTTCTTATGCTTTTTGGCAAGGATCATATTTAGACATCTATGCCAGTTTTTTATAGCTGAATAACAAACTACGCAAAATACAGTGATTCAAAACAACAGTGACTTTATTACATTTCAAGATTCAGTGAATCAAGAATCAGGCATACACCAACTAGGAGGTTCTTCTGTTCTCTGTGACATTATGAGCAGTACTAAGTAGAATCCAGCAGATCGGTGGGCTTGCCTGGAAGATTCAAGATGGCTTCACTCACATGTCTTGTGATTTGTCAACAACACCTAACAAACAGACACTGCGGCTTATGCGGAGCACGTATATGTGGCCTCTCCAACAAGTAGCCTGGGATCACACTTCCAGCATGGAAGGCAGAAGTCTCAGAAACAGTGTTCCAGTTCTGAGAATGTTACTTCCATCGCATTCCATTGGTCCAGCATGCTGTTAAAGTCAGCCTGGGTTCAAGGGAAAAGGAACTGACGCCATCTCAACGGAAGGAGTAACAGCTTGCGGCCATCTCAGATCTATTGCGGTTACTACTCTCAATATTGGCTTTATGTATGTTGACATATGTGACTTCATTGTCATATCTTTGAAAGTGGCATACCTATAAAATAAAAGAGCTGAGAATGAAGAGGCTGTTAAATATTAGGTGGCTAGATTACCACTGATAGACACCTGAAAATACTTTGACTCCACATTATTTGAAATATAGAGTTCAAGAAAATTAAACAACAGTGTTGGTGCTTGCATTTTGTGTTGTTCAGTGATATGTGTGTGATATAATTTACAATGCCACATCTATTTAATATACTAAAACTAATTAGAGGTGAAATTGAGGTTTATTTTTAAAAGTAAAATCAAAAGTCATAATGGAGAGCTGGACTCTGATTTTGTCCCTATATTAATGATATAAAGTCCAGATAGAAACCTCTTCTCCAGAGCTGCCAGATAATTATTGGTGAGGTACAACCACTCTCTCTGTTTCTTTCTTTACTCTTCCTTGGTTTCTGTGTTTCTTCCTTAACATCAAGCATTTCATTGTTTTTTTCACCTGTAATTTAATTCAGTAGCAACAATAGACAATATGGTATGCCTGACCTTGCTCCAAAGCTCAAAAGTTTTAGGTAGGAATAGAGTGAAAGGGTAGTGAAAGAGGACAAATCAGTTGCAATGTGTATTCAAAGGAAAGATAAAAAATGATAAACCAAGGCTAAGAAAGTTTTTCTGATACGTACTTTACCTCCCTAATACATCTTTTGTGTTCCTGTCCTTATAATTGTGCTGCTAGGAAGAAGACACAAATTATCATGTTGTGTATTAAAAGTAGTAGGTAGATAGAACCAATGTATTTTTCAACTAATAAGTGTATACTCTTGGTATGTATAAATTTAAAGTTGGTTTAAGATAGTCATTAAAAAGATAGCCAAATATTTAAAGTATACAATCATAGTTTCTGTAATGACAATGGGTATTCTGCTTGTTTTGCATTGTGATTATAGAGGAAGATTATTGTTTTTTAAAATACACATTTCACAATTTGGGGATAAACAGTAATCTGAAAAAAAGCATCATATTATCATATGAAATATATGAATTTCTTTGGTTCCGGGGCTATGTTCTGAAAATAGCCTAAAGCTATGGCTATAACTGAAAAGGCAATGGCAACCCACTCCAGTACTCTTGCCTGGAACATCACATGGACGGAGAGCCTGATAGGCTGCGGTCCATGGGGTCGAGAAGAGTCAGACACGACTGAGCGACTTCACTTTCTTTGTATATAATAAAATTATATAATATATAGAAATCAGTGCAAGTATCACGCAATTTTCTCAGCTAGTGAAACAAGTATCTCATACTATATGTTTGTTAATATGTTTTGGGGAGTAAAGAGATGGAATTATCAATATAAGTAAAACTTAAATAACATTATATTTTTAACCAGATACTTTAAATTATGTTGGCATACTCTGAGGCTCAAATCATGAACTACAATTAAAAAAAACCAAGTTAAGGAGAAAAGGTGTATGTGAGCACACAAGAGCTATAGGGTGGACTATGTATTTTTCTTAACATTCATTTAGTATGTTTCATTTAAAATACTATTTTATATTAGCAGTGATGAGAAGTTTTGCTGGAAAGACATTAATTTTAAAATAATCTTTTTTAGAATGAGACATAGTATATCTAAATAATGTAAATATAAAAATATTTTGATATTAAACATTACACATATCTTTGAATTTATAAGCAAGCATAGATGAATAATAAAAATAATTTGTAATTCTGCCATTCAGAGACTCAAAGACTGGTGTGTACTTTCCACAAAAGAGCTGAATTTTAAATGACTTTTTCTTAAGCTTAAAGAAAATATTTATTTATTTATCTTTGGGTTGCATTGGGTCTTCACTGCTGCACAGGCTTTTCTCTAGCTGCAGTGAGTGGGGCCTACTCTAGTTGCGGTACACAAGTTTCTCATTGCGGTGGTTTCTTGCTGTGAAGTATAGGCTCTAGAGCACATGGACTTCAGTAGCTGTCACATGGGGCTCAGTGATAGTGGTTCCCAAGAGCACAGGCTCAATAGCTGTGGTAAACGAGCTTAGTTGCTTTGCCACATGTGTGATCTTTCCAGATCAGGGATCAAAACTGTGCCTCATTCTTTGGCAGGCAGATTCTTTACCACTGAGCCACCAGAGAAGTCCTTGAATGATTTCTTAATCACTGACTTTTTTCTATGATCTATAGAATACCCATTTAAAATACATGAATTATACATTTTGACCAAATTTCCTTATAACATTACAATATAAAATACTAAACCCTAAGACCTGAAGATGAGAGTGTTGAAACTAATTTTCACCATGACCTTGTAGTAGAAAAGTAATTTTCTCCTTATCCTGGAGGTTTTTCAATACAAACTGATCCAAGGGCTAACATTTCTGAACCCTCTCTTCGTCTCCTTCCCAGGAAGGAAGATAGGTGTATTTGGAAGGAGAATCTGAGCATGTACACACAACTCTCTTCCTTTTCCTCTCAGGAGACAGTACCCCTTGGGGAAAATTGTCGTCTATTTGTCCATGTTGTACTCCCATAGGCCACACCAACACTGTGGTTAGGGAAGGACCTTCAGTTTTGGAAGGAGGCTGATGGTGTGAGTTCATTTCAGTGTGTTGGAACACTGGGAAAGTAAAATCTACATAATAGATAAGACTTTTGCTTGTGTCACATTTATTGTTTTGTCCCTAGACCTCAGACATTCTTTTATGGACAGGGGATTTTTATTTTGGCAGTATATTTTGAGCTGGCTGAAGTATTGGCCTTATATTATTTAGGCTACAGAGAGTGTTGTGGCTCAGATTTTTGTAGAGATGCTTTGCTATTCTATAGAAGAAAGGCTGCATTTAGCAGACGTTGAAGCTTTTAGGGCCTCAAAAATGGTCCAAGCCTTAAGATAGTACACAAGGGGTTCAACTAGGAGCTGAATCTAACAAAGATTTGAAAGAAGTTCAACCACATTGCTAGTCTGCTAGCTTGTAGGAAAGGTTTAGGCCTTGGTTGCCAAAAAATATTGGTGTCCAAGGGCCATAGAAAAGAAAAATGGTCACACAATTAGCTTGGCTTAATGATTCAGACTAGGAGTGGTAGCTGCAATTTGGCATTGAATTACATACATAATGGCGTCAGTACCCATGAGTGGGCACTAGGAGGAACTTTTCAGACACCAGAAGTCCACAGAGCCCTTAGGAAGGTAATCCAAGGATTCAATTATAGGAAAATAATTTTTCCAATTTTAGGTCTTTTATTTGTTGTATTTAAATAACAATACAGCTTTATGTGTATTCTATAGCACTAATGAGATTTTAGTTTTGTATATTTAGAGCAACGACTCAGTAGTCAGTGTTAAATCGAATGCTCCAAAATTCATAGTCATTCAAGAGTTAAGAGCCATGAAGAGGCTAAGCTTGACCTTTTAAAACTCTTGAATGGATTCAAGTCTCTTTCCAGCAAGTATCCTCAAACTGGTTCTCTGTTTATTAATCACACCTAGGAGGAAAATTTTCTAGGAGATAGACATTAAGTCATATTGATTCCAATGAATGAGACAGTGAGAACAGAATGTGGGTGCTCTGTCACTAAAGTCTGAGCTTAAACTTGTGCCATGTTATTGCTTCATCTATAGCTCAACATGTTTAAAAAAATCATCACCTTTGGGAGTTCTAGTTCTATAAATTTCAGGCATTTAGATGTAAGTCTTTAGTGGAATGGGCTTCCCAGGTGGCTCAGTGGTAAAGATTTCACCTGCAAATGCAGGAGACGTGGGTTCAATTTTGGGGTCAGAAGATCCCCTGGAGAAGGAAATGGCAACCCATTCAGTATACTTGCCTGGAGAATCCCATGGACAGAGGAGCCTGGAAGGGCTACAGTCCATGGGGTTGCAAAGGGTCAGACATGACTTAGTGACTACACAACAACTTTAGCGGGATAGTGAATATCTGTGAGTTTAAAAAATTTGCATACCATAGTTTTCATAAATTTTATTCTAAAATTCACTTCCATTTTTAAGTATCTGAATCCTATTTTCTTTAAAATGAATTTTAATGGGATATCTGATATACAAACATGCAAGGATAGAACTGATTTGAGAGTCAGAAATTATGGAATTCACAGATGTTGGCTCACTCTCCAAATCCCACCCCAATAAGCATACTCACCAACACCACTTATTTTCCTTTCAGATTTAATTTGATGGATTAGGAGCAGAAATATGGTGAAGGAGGTAATGGAACAATCTGAGCTCCTCAGTAATTTATTAATGAATCTAATTAGGAGGGAGAATGAGTCAAGCAACCCACAAGTTATTCTCATTAAGGGTTGGTGTTACGTCCTAGAAGCATGATAATTTTGCTTCTCCCATACATTCTTACTCTTACTTCCTCTGGAAGATCAAATAACATCTGAATCTATTGAAATTATTTTGCTGGTAAGTTCAGTTCTCAGTTCAGTTCAGTCGCTCAATCCTGTCTGACTCTTTGTGACCCCATGAATCATAGTACGCCAGGCCTCCCTGTTCATCACTATCTCCCGGAGTTCACTCAGACTCATGTCCATCGAGTCCGTGATGCCATCCAGCCATCAAGTTATAAAAATCTAATTCAGAATGACTTAAATTATAAAGAAAAACTTATTAGCTCACATAGATAAAATTCCAGAAGTAAACTGGGTTTTGAATGGATTTGATTTTGTGGTCTTTGCAATGTGCTAGAAACCCAATTTCTGTGTATTTCTATATTCTGCTTTTCCAGAGATTGCAAGACATCCATTTAGTAACTCCCCCTTGCATTGTTAACTCTCCCTATATAGTTTGAAAGCGTCTAAGGCCTTTCCAGTCTTCACATGTATACACTCCAATTCAAATGAAGTTGGTCTTCCTAGTAGCTTTTAGGATATCCTAAAACATACAGTGATTTCTCAAACCCAGAAGCCTAATCAAGCATTACCTCTTCCACCACTGGATCTAATTAATTTATCTATATTCTGCTTTTCCAGAGATTGCAAGACATCCATTTAGTAACTCCCCCTTGCATTGTTAACTCTCCTTATATAGTTTGAAAGCGTCTAAGGCCTTTCCAGTCTTCACATGTATACACTCCAATTCAAATGAAGTTGGTCTTCCTAGTAGCTTTTAGGATATCCTAAAACATACAGTGATTTCTCAAACCCAGAAGCCTAATCAAGCATTACCTCTTCCACCATTGGATCTAATTAGTTTTTCTGTATATGCTTGTACCCAGGAATATGACTGCTGGAGTTCAGTTCTTTTCAAATGATATAACAGAAAATGAAAAGAGGGATTTACCCCCAAGCAAATGCAGCTAATATCATTGGAATAAATGGGAAGTAGTTACTAAGAAACAAATAGACATGTTCATAATGGTTCATCACTTTGACCAGCCAGTGAAAAGTGAATGTGTAACTTTCTCAGTTATATCCAACTCTTTGAGACCACCTGGACTGTAGCCTCGTAGACTCCTCTGTTCATGGAATTCTCTAGGCAAGAATACTGGAGTGGGTAGCCCTTCCCTTCTCCAGGGGATCTTCCTGATGCAGGGATCAATCCTGGGTCTCCTACATTGCCAGCAGATGCTTTCTTTATCATCTGAGCCATCGTCCATACATGTTATTTTTCTTTCATAAATACATGCAAATGTGTTCTTGCCTGTCTCAAACGCATTCACATCCTAGCCAAAGTAATGCTATCTAAAACATCTACTTCTTGAATTCAGCTTTAAATCAAGGTTCTCTAGATAATTGTACACCCCTTTCAGTCATATGGAGATGCAGTCCTTTATTGTCTTAACATCTGATGGACAAAATGACATGCTAAATTACCTTCTCTCAATATACAAGTGGAGACGGCAAACTTCCATTTCAAAATAAGAACCAGGCACTTAGTTCATATGGATATCATTAACATTTGCTTCCTAGTAGTGGAGGAAATTTCTTTGTCCACTGATTTGTTTTTCCTGAATTTGTCATCTTGGAAGATCGTTTTATCCAAGGTTGGCAGCTGGGAAAAAGATTCTATTCCAACAGTCTCATACTTGTCTTACTTAAGTGATTTTCAAAAGGAAGGTCCCACAGATGGCAGAATGTCTCCCAAAAGTGTTAGGGAATCTTTTGATTATCTCAGTCATCGAAGTTGCTACCAGAATTTAGTGGAATTGTTCCACTGAAAATTAATGAACCTCTTTGGGTTTAATTTACCATGCTTTGAACTAAATATTTTAAAATAAGTACTGATACAAAATTAAAAGATTTGTTCACATTTTATCAGTAACTTTATTTTGGAATTATTTCATATTATTGCTATCTCATAGTCTCTTTAGGCAATAGAATTTCCTGTATAGAAATTCTATTAGAAAATCAGTTGGAAAGGAAAGTGAGACCAACACAGATACAGTTGAATGGGTCAGATAAAAATGATCAGAAGTTGTTTTAATTTTTAATTTCATCACTACTGAAAGGGATCAGATGAAGAGAGAAGTCAGCAAGATGGTATAAAGGTGGTTTCTATAAGCTATAAATGGCTATTGTAAACTTATTGGAGTAGAACAGCCAAAAGGCATTTTAAGTACAGAGTTTGTTACTGCAGTTTTTTCTGAAGTTGTTTACAATTGTAACGTAAACTCCTCTTCTCTGTTCCCTCAAATTTCTAAGTAAAATCTACTGTGCTCCTGGATACTCTTAATGGTTCTTGTTTTATTGGGTAAAGAAGACTAGAGACTGGATTGCACAACGACAAACATATATACAAAGATTCCTGTGGTGTTGTTTATAGATAATATGAGAATCTGAGTCTACTTTTTCCCACTAAAGTATTCATAGAAAATCTACATAAGATCCTCTATATCTGGGGGATTTAGGTTGGAATTTCTAGGCAAGCTTGATATGTGTTTTATGAGTTCCAATCAGTCTGTCCATATTAAAGAATAAATCTTAGATTACTATAATTAAGTTTTACATTTTCCTTGGAGAAAGAGCTAACATATTTATATATTTTATTTTAAATATAACTTTATATTCAGGTTATACTTTTATTAATATATAACTTCTTTAGTCGGTTAAGCATCCAATGTTAAATATGTTCTTCTAAGACATAATCAATATTTACATTTGAATAATAATTTTGAAAGAAAAGAAGCTTCATTACATTTTTGTTTTTTTTAATTTATTTATCATAGCCATTTCTTATCCATAATCATTAGATATTTCATTGTTGCCTAAACCCACCGAAGATATCTAAAACAAGCACAGAGAAGCTAATCATTCCTCTATAAATGGGTTTCCCCTACACTTCCCCTACAAACAAAGCAAAAGGGAATAAGTCTTGAAACATTGTAATCTTCTTCAACTAAAGTATATACACATTTAGTCATTAAATGTCTCTGAATTATCCAACTGGATCTTTCATAACTTGAGTTGTTGAATGCATTAGAAATATTTTCACTTTTGATTTTTCAAATGGAATTTTTTATTTTAGTCCTTACTTCTGCCATATCCCTCTCCTCATATACATGCAGCACACACACACATACACACGTACACACACACACAAACATGCATGTATTATCTTTTACTGCTCAAAGGTTGTTATTGTGAGGTCGCTAAGTAGTGTCTGAATCGTTTGCAACCTCATGAACTGTAGCCGGCCAGGTTCCTCTGTCTATGGGATTTCCTAGGCAAGAATACTGGTGTGGGTTGCCATTGCCTCCTGCAGGGGATCTTCTTGACCTCAAAGGCAGATTCTTTATTGCTGAACCACCTGCTAAAGTCTTACTTATCTTCAAATTTAACTTATTTATATTCCATATTTCACTTTCCCTTGTAGTTTCCCTTTAATGTTTGATTCATATTATGTCATGAAATAATAAGAAATGGAAATCGAGGGTCATTCAAAGATCAAAAGATTCTCTTATTTTTACTAACTCTTCTGCTTGTGCCCAACATTATTTCTTTATTGTATGGTTGGTTGGGTGAAACACAGATGTTACATACAGTGTTAAATGATA
>SJYC01130129.1:0-16085 GCA_006408675.1 Madoqua kirkii | reverse complement strand
TTTATTTCCTGTCAATACAGTGTTTTTCTATTATGTGCCATGTGCTGTTTTAAGCACCTGTAGCATTACAACATTAAGTAATCACACCATGTGTGAGATTGTTAAATGCAGTACATTTGCAGATGAGGAAACTCAGGATAATGTAGCTACTGTACTTATTTGAGGTCTCAGAGCAAGTAAGGACTAGCGATGGTATCTGAGTCCAAGTATATCTCTAAAACCTGTTCACGCACCTTCAATTATGTGTTTTAGCAATTAAATATGAAAAGAAAACTTAGTTTTAGCATATTCAATTAAATTAACTGTTTTCTTTACCTTTTTTGGTAATGTGTTAATAAATACCTATGTACAGATACAGGCTTTCCAAGTGGCACTGTGGTAAAAATTTTGCCTGCCAATGCAGGAGAGTGGGAGATGAGGTTTTAATCCCTGGGTCAGAAAGATCCTCTGAAGTAGGAAATGGCAACTCATTCCAGTATTCTTGCTTGGGAAATTCCATGGACAGAGGAGCCTGCCTGGCTACAGTCCATGGGGTCACAAGAGAATTAGACATGATTTAATGACTAAACAAATGTACACATACATACACTCATATACATACATATACATACACACATATATGTATAAATTTATTCTGAAATGTTAGGTAACAAAAGAAGTAAAACCTCAGATCCTTTTACTTAAAGGGCAGACTGCTGCTTGCTGCTAGAAGTGATTATTTTAAAATATTGAATCATAATTCATTCAGCTATCCCGATTATGATAGCATTGCTGAAGGCACGTCCATTGCATTTCCTAGAGCTCACAAGAAAATACTCACATGACTGACTTATTCATAAGCAAGCAGCAGTTTCTCTCTTAAATCATTTTACATGGCCAGGATCATGTAACTGCATCTTTTCTCCTGCAAGATATTTTTATCAAGACTGTGCATGTACTTCTAGAAGTTATGCGGGAAGATTCCTGAAAATTCAATCAATTATTAGCATTGTGACTGGGACTGAAGCAATTATTCAGTTAACTGTAGAATGACTTGTTCTTCGTATATTTGTAGTAACAGCAACGATAAAAGCTAACATTTATGACAGGCTTTCTATGTTCCAGGCACTATTCTCAGAGCTTTTCTTCAAAGAGAACAAGTTAAATATATATGTATATATGTATATTTGTATATATATAAATATATATTTATAATATATAATGTTTATAAGATATATATATATATGTATATGTATTAGCTCAATTGTCCTGGTAAGTACTCATATTCTGTTTTACAGAGATATTAGTGAGTAAAACAAAGTCTCACAGATAGGAAAGAAGAGAAATTTTCTACACACATGGGTAGGTTAAACCAAAATGAATCTGTTAGTAATAGTTTTTTAAAAGCACTATTTTAATGATACTGTTTCAATTTCGTTTGTTTCACTCATATGTTTAATGAATAAAATATTATATGCTAGATGCTACAAAGGAGCCAGTGTTCAATAAAAATAGAACAAAATACAGTTGGAGGTTGTCTCACAGGTAGGGTTAGAGAAGGAAAAGGGAGGGGGTGCTCTGAAACAAGGTGAATGGAGCAGAGAACTGAAGGAGGTAAGAAGAGACCATGGATCTTCATAATCTTCAAAACTTCATAACCTCATTTTCCCAAAACTTTTTAACCTTTTTTGAGCAAAGAACTGTTCCAAGTGTCTTTTATAGTCTTCCAGGGGATGGAACCTTTTTTCCATTAAGAGAACTTTGTAAAGAAAAAGTAAACGGAAATCTTAAGGTGCAATGTCTGGTGAATATGGCACGTGAATCTGAACTTCCCAGCCAAGCTGTGACAGGTTTTACCTTGTCATCAAAGAAACACACTCTTGAATTATCCTGATAGAAGATTACACATTTTTGTTTGACTAATTCCAAACACTTTTTGTAGACGGCAACTTTCAGCTGGTCTAATTCAGAGCAGTACTAGGAATGAATTATTTGGCTTTCTGGAAGGAGCTCTTAAGAGAGGACATCCCTTCAGTCCCACCATATTCTCAACACTACCTTCCCTAGATGAAGACCTGCCTTAGGTGTGGTTTGTGGTGGTTCATTTCACTTGCCCCACAGTCTCTTTCATTTTACATTATTGTACAGAATCTACTTTTCATCATCTGTCACAATTTGTTTTAAAAACAGGATGTTTTCATTATGTTTTAGTAGAGAATCGCATGTAGATACACGGTCAAGAAGATTTTATCACTTATGTGAAACCCAAACATCAAAGTGATGAACATAACCAAGTTGGTGCAAATGATTTTTAACACTTGAGTTAGATATTTTGAGTATCTAACTATGTGTTGACTATCTCCCTTAGGGTTAGAGAAGGAAAAGGGAGGGGGTGCTCTGAAACAAGGTGACTGGAGCAGAGAACTGAAGGAGGTAAGAAGAGACCATGGATCTTCATAATCTTCAAAACTTCATAACCTCATTTTCCCAAAACTTTTTAACCTTTTTTGAGCAAAGAACTGTTCCAAGTGTCTTTTATAGTCTTCCAGGGGATGGAACCTTTTTTCCATTAAGAGAACTTTGTAAAGAAAAAGTAAACGGAAATCTTAAGGTGCAATGTCTGGTGAATGTGGCACGTGAATCTGAACTTCCCAGCCAAGCTGTGACAGGTTTTACCTTGTCATCAAAGAAACACACTCTTGAATTATCCTGATAGAAGATTACACATTTTCGTTTGACTAATTCCAAACACTTTTTGTAGACGGCAACTTTCAGCTGGTCTAATTCAGAGCAGTGCTAGGAATGAATTATTTGGCTTTCTGGAAGGAGCTCTTAAGAGAGGACATCCCTTCAGTCCCACCATATTCTCAACACTACCTTCCCTAGATGAAGACCTGCCTTAGGTGTGGTTTGTGGTGGTTCATTTCACTTGCCCCACAGTCTCTTTCATTTTACATTATTGTACAGAATCTACTTTTCATCATCTGTCACAATTTGTTTTAAAAACAGGATGTTTTCATTATGTTTTAGTAGAGAATCGCATGTAGATACACGGTCAAGAAGATTTTATCACTTATGTGAAACCCAAACATCAAAGTGATGAACATAACCAAGTTGGTACAAATGATTTTTAACACTTGAGTTAGATATTTTGAGTATCTAACTATGTGCTGACTATCTCCCACATGGTATAAGGTTGATTGTTCTCAATCAATATCTCAGTTTGATTGCTATCAGCTTCAGCTGGTCTTTATCCAGTGAGAAATCTCCAGTACAATACTTTGCAAACCACTTTTGACATGTTCTCTCAGTCACAGCGCCTTCTCCACACACTGCAGTTTTGTTTTGTTTTGTTTTACATTTCAGTTGTGCTTTTACATTTCATAAAGTAGTAAAGCATAATATGCTGAAAACTTTGCCTTTTTCTTCCATCTTCAATATTAAAATAGCTACTCCAAAATTCACCAATGGAGGGAGGAGGAGTAACATAGAAGAGGATAGTTTTGTGTCTTTGCTAGGCAAAGGGAGACACATTAGGCTTCTGCCTCAAAAAAACTGTATCTCAAAAAGTTGCCAATTGTGAGAAATTTTAAAAAAAATATACAGCTGTCACAATACAATGTAACAAAATTGTTTCAAATAAAGTTCAAGACAACTAAACACTATTATATCCATCATATGGAAAAACCAGAATGAACCTTTTGAACAACCCAGCAGAAATTTACAGGTGCAAACTTCTATTTTAAGACTAATTTTGCTGCATCCCAGGAGTTTTAGTGTATTGTGTTTCTGTTGCCTCCAGACTTTTAAAATGCCCCTTTTGACTTAATCTTGATCCCATTTGTTTTTCAGGAATGTGTAGTTTAATTTCCTTGTACTGTAAATTTTCCTTCTGTTATTTATTTCTAGCTTTTACCATTATTTGTCAGAAAAAAACATATTTGCTATAATTTCAATCATTCTAAGTTTGTTAAGACTTGTTGTATGTCATAATATATGATCTTTCCTACAGAATGCCTCACATGTCCTTGAGAAAAAATATATTAATATATTCTGCTTCTGTTGGATATAATGTTCTGTTTAATCTTGTTAGGATCATTTGCTCTAAAGTGCAGTTCACATCCAATGTTTCTGTGTTGATTTTCTCTGGATATCCTATCCATGTTGAAAGTTAGGTATTGAAGCTTTTTACTATCATTGTATAGTTGTCTATGTCTCATTTCAGATGTTAGTGTTTTCTAGTACAATTAGGTGCTCCAATATTGAGTGCACAAATATTTATGATTGTTACATCTTTTTTGATGAAATGACCTTCTTATATAATAGCTCTCTTTGTCACTATTATGTCTTGTGTGTTAACATATATTTTGTATGATATAAATATAGCCATCTCTGCTCTCCTTTGCTTTCCACTTATATGGGATATCTGTTTCCCTCCCTTCAATAACTGTTTGTGTATGTTCTGAAAGCTGAAGTGATCCTCTTGTATATCGCATATAGTTGGGTTTATTCTTACATCTGTTCCATTACTTTATGTCTTTATTGGGGAATTGCATATACTTATAATTAAAGTAATTACTGAGAGATTAAGGCTTACTATTGCCATTTAGTTCACTGTTGTCTGGTTGCTTTGTTTCTATCTTCTCTCACTGCCTTTCTTTGTGATCTGATGACTTTTTCCAGTGATATGTTTTGTTTCCTTTGTGTTTATCTTTTGTGCATTTATTATAGGATTTTGCTTTGTGATTACCATGTGTGTGTACTCAGTTGTGCCTGACTCTTTGCAACCCTTTGGACTGTAGCCCGCCAGGCTCCTCTGTCCATGGGATTTTTTTAGGCAAGAATACTAGAGTAAGCTGCCATTTGCTCCTCCAGGAGATCTTCCCAGACCAAGGATCTAACCTGTGTCTTCTGCATCTCCTGCACTGGCACTTTATCCACTTTACCCAGTGGGTAATTCTTTACCCACTGAGCTATTTGGGAAGCCTGAGGTTACCATGAAGCTTACATAAATCTCCTTATGGTCATAACAATCTACTTTAAGCTAACAACAGCTTCAACTGCATTGAAAATGCTCTTCTGTTACTACCTGCTCACATTTTGTGTCACAATTTATATTTTTTCATACTGTATTATAAACAAAGTATTGTAACTTTAGTTAGTTTTAATATGTGTGGCTTTTAACTTTATATTAGAGGTAAAAATGATTTATATGACACCTTTACATTTTTAAAGTATTCTGGATTTTACTATATAGTTACCATTACCAGTGAGTTTTACACTTGCATATGTTCTCATGTTACTTATTATCATACTTTCATTTCAGCTTGGGGAACTCCCTTTAGTATTTCTTGTAAGGCAAGTCTAGTGGAGTTGAATCTGTTCAACTTTTATTTGGGAAAGTTTTCATCTCTCCTTATTTGAAGGGCAGCTTTGTTAGGTAAAGCACTCTGTATTTTTTTCTTTCAGCACTTTGAATGTATCATCCTACTCTTGGCCTGCATGGTCTTTGCTGAAAATTGTATTGACAGTCTTATGGGTATTCCCTCTTGTATGAAAACGTGCTTTTTTTCCTTGCTGTTTTCAAAATTATCTCTTTTTCTTTACTTTCAGCAATGTAATTGTCATGTGTTTCTGTGAAGTCCTCTAGATTAAACCTGTTTGGAGACTTTAGAGCTTTATGAACCTGGACCTCTATATTCCGTGGGTTTAAGTGAGAATGTGTAGACAATAAGTTAACAGCGCTTTGTTTAAGGACTTTATTGAGGTATATTTTCCATATCATAAAATAGACAACACTATAAGTTTTGCTGTAAATGGAAGCACTGTTTATTGGAGAGGTAGCTGGAATAGAAGGGGAAATAGGAAAACTTAAAAAATGAGTCCTTTATTATATTTCACTGTGTATATATGGTGATTAGAATGATCCAAATCATGTATGAAACAAACAAACCAAAATGCCAGTCTAGTATGAGCTAGAGACGGTAGGATCCAGGTAGAAACTGACAGGTTAAATTTAGAAGGCAAGACAATATATCCCTTAAACAAGGAAAAAAGTAGGTTGAGATATAGATAAATTGGTAAATTTGGTGGTGGAACTTCTGTAAAATTGATAACAATTATTTCCATTTTCTCAGTGAAGTCAGAGAAAACATCATTAAAAGTATGTGTGTCTGTGTGTGAATAGGGGAGGGTATCTGGAAATTGATTAGAATGGAAAAAATATGAAACGGTCCTTGGGAGAATGAAATAATAAAATTATTATTAGGCCGCACTAAGGAGTCATCTGAAGCTAAAAGTCATAAATTTAAAATAAGACTGATCAGGGACTCCCCTGGTTGTCCAGTGATTAAGACTTCACCTTTCAATACAGAGGGTGCAGTTTCGATCCCTGATCAAGGAGCTAAGCTCCCACAGGCCTCACAGTCAAAACACCAGAACATACACAATAGAAGCAGTATTATAACAAAGTCAATAAAGACTTACAATTTTAAGAAAAGAATAAATAAATAAGATTAATCAGCAAATTTGGACATTTTCTTTAATCATAATTAGAGATACAGATATAGATTCAGAGTAGGAGATGAATTCGATTTAACCAGGTGATAATCAAGGTATCAAGGGCTTCCCAGGTGGTTCTAGTGGTAAAGAAACTGCCTGCCAACACAGGAGACCTAAGAGACGTGGGTTCAGTCCCTGGGTTGGGAAGATGTCCTGAAGTAGGAAATGGCAAACTGCTTCAGTATTCTTGCCTGGAAAATCTCGTGAACAGAGGAGCCTCGTGGGCTACAGTCCAGGGGATTGAAAAGAGTCGAACATGATCTAGTGACTGAGCACTGTCAATGTATGTCTTTGCCCAAGGAGTACTCCAGAGTAGGGGAGAATCACTGGAACTGAGAATGTCTCTTAAGGTTTCCCTGATAACTCAGTTGGTAAAGAATCCGCCTGCAATGCAGGAGACCCGGTTAAATTCCTAGGTTGAAAAAACCCCTGGAGAAGGGATAGGCTACCCATTGCAGTATTTGTGGGCTTACCTTGTGGCTCAGCTGGTAAATAATCTGCCTGCAATGTGGGAGACCTGGGTTCGATCCCTGGGTTTGGAAGATACCCTGGAGAAGAGAACATCTACCCACTCCAGTATTCTGGTCTAAAGCATTCTATGGACTATACAGTCCATGAGGTCGCAAAGAGTTGGATGTGAATGACTGACTTTCACTTTCATTTTTAGGGATGGAGATTTTAAAGCAGAGAAGGAACAATGAAAAGTTTAGGGCTTAGTGGTCAGTAGCTGAGAGGTACTGATTTGGTAAAATCATTTTACACAGGTATTTCATATATAGTAAAAGGCTACATGTTGGCTTTTAGTTCAATCTCAGAAAATATGCCTTCCAATTACATAGAGAATTTATTTTTGCTAATATATGTAAATCAATTGATTTCAGTGATTGCTATTAAATACTGATTTTTTCCTATAGCATAAATCCTATTTCTATATGATTTTTAGTGAATAGGGGTACTTAGGTTATATGTGAGGGCTCAGTAGTTTTTATAATAGGGTGGCATGGAACTTATTGTAATTATTTGCAACAGTGTTGAGTAGAGCATTCAAAATTTATGCAGCAGAAACTTTGAGCTTGAATGAATTAAAGCTTTTGGATTTGAAAACCTGTCTGTTTCTTAATATAATCAGATATGTGAGTCTCTATAAACTTTCTTTGCTTTCAAAGGCAAACATAACTAATAATTCCTGCAAAGGTCTCGAATCGTTCCAACATCTGTTCTTGGTTTACTATAAAAACCATGTCTCTGATCTCATGTGTTGAACTACTGTATGTTTGCCACTGTCTATTTCCTGTGAAAAAATACATTGAACAATAATAGCTTTTGTTCCTAACGCTCCAACCACTAAAACAGCTGAACAAATAATATCCATGCTTTCATTTGGAATAATTTATTCCATGTACATGTTTATGCAGAGTCATTTGGCTTATTGGATGTTTCATCATTTAAGAATCAAATCTCAGAATTTTAGACTACTGAAAACTCTTGTCTAATAGTTTCCTCATGCTTGGAGTAATTCTCTTAACAGCATTTCCTTCCTAATTCATCATCTTATTTTGTGTATAGTTTGGTTTTTATGAGTAGAAGTGGTTAAAAAATCCCTTTATTAACAAAGTTAGTGAAAATTTACATTTGAGGCCACATATTTTGCAAATAGCTTTAAAAGATTAAATAATTTTCATTTTGACCCTAGAAATAACTCTCTTTGCTCTTTTGTTACCTAAAGAAATAATGACTATAGATTTGTAATGATATAAGTTTTAATACGTTTGTCCTAGCTCAACATACTCCAGATGACTTAATGGTAGGCCCAGCACACAGAGCAAAGCTAACATCCATTCCACCAAGTATCTTATTACGTAAACTCTACTAGCCCAGGCTTGGAATAAGTCATGCACTGATTAAATAAGACAAATAAAAACACCATTTAAAAGGAAGGAAAACACGTTACTTAAAAATCAGACTTAAATCATTGGCAGTTGGATTTTTTTTTTTTTTTTAGCATGAAGCTTTTTATTTCTAAGCATTTAAGAATTACAGTTTCAAATTTGGTCATCACAACATCTCATTGAAAACTAAAAACTGTAGTCGGTCATTCAACTATACAGTTGACTTACTGTCTAACAACAGGCTATCTAGAAAGCTCAGGATGTCCAATGTTCTCAATTTAAATTCAGAACAGACAACTGAAGAGTAAAGGTATATGAGTAAAGTTACAAACCTGTGAATAAACTTAATTTTAAGGTTTGCATGTGTATAACAGCATTTAAGAGATTAACACTTCATCAGAATTCAGCTATTTTAGGAGATCACCAGTTTCTTGGTGGTGGTATATCCTAATTAAGGTAATAATAAAATTATGTCTGTATGAATTTCCTAGGGTTGCTGTCACAAAATGTCCAAAACTGAGGAGCTCAGAATAATAGAAATTTGTTGTCTCACAGTGCTAGAGGCCAGAAATCCCAAAGTCAAATAGTCTATTGGGCCATGCTCCCTCTGGAGGTAGAGAAGAATCTGTTCTAACTTCTAGGGGTTATCTGGCTTGTGGCAACAAAGTTTCAATTTTTCACATTATGTTCTCTTTTTGTGCATATCACTCACTGTATCCAAAAATCCCCCCCTCCCTTTTTAATAACACTAGTCATATTAGATTAAGACTCATCTTAATGAACTCATTTTAACTTGATTATTCTTATATAGATTCCAAATTAGATCACATAATTAGGTACTAGGAATTAGAACTCCGACATATCTTCTTTAGGGGACACAATTTACTGCAAAACAATGGCTTGTTATTTCAGCAGCTACTGCTACTGCTGCTGCTAAGTCACTTCAGTTGTGTCCAACTCTGCATGACCCCGTAGACGGCAGCCCACCAGGCTCCCACGTCTCTGGATTCTCCAGGCAAGAACACTGGAGTGGGTTGCCATTTCCTTCTCCAATGCATGAAAATGAAAAGTGAAAGTGAAGTCACTCAGTTGTGTCCAACTCTCCGCGACCCCATGGACCGCAGCCCACCAGGCTCCTCTGTCCATGAGATTTTCCAGGCAAGAGTACTGTCATATGTATGACATAGATACACTTTACAACTCAAATGTTTTCTCAACAGTGATACACTCAAAATTTTATAATGCTATATATTTATGATGAGTAATATTTTAGTGGTTTAATCAAAACCATGATATTTGCCAGGCAACAATACTGGAGTGGGTTGCCATTTTCTTCTCCAGGGGATCTTTCCAACCCAGAGATTGAACCCATGTCTCCTGCATCAGCAGGCAGATTCTTTATAGGTATTTTAATGATCTAATCGTTGTTTTTTAAAACTGTATACAAAAGTATAACAATTATAGTATGTCTTTGAGAAATAATTTAATATCTATTTCACAAATCTAGATCAGCTTAGCTTTGGAGCCCTCCCTAGATACCTCACTCTTCTTCACCCTTGAGATACAGACACAATGCTTCCTTCCACTTAGCATGAATCTCCATCTGCATCCACTGTTTTTCCTTTGTGGTGAGTATAGCTCTGGTTACTTCCGTCAGCACAACAGAAACTCTTATAGGGACTTCCTGGGTGGTCCAGCAGTTGAGAAGCTGCCTTGCAAAGCAGGGGACCTGGGTTTGATCCCTGTTGGGGAACTAGGGTCCAACATTCCTGGAGAAACTAGTCTGTGGGCCACAGCTGGAGAATCTGTGCCCCACAACAAAAGATGCTGCACGGTGCAACAAAGATGCTGTGTGATACCATGAAGATCTGCGTGACACAGCCAAGACCCAACACAGCCAAATAAATAAATATTAAAAAAATTCTTATAGCACTATGCAAGCAATATCTGATGGCTTCTCTATTAGTGCACAGTTAATTTTATTTTCTTTATGACTTGTCCGAAGTACATAAGAAAGGATCTCAAATATGCCACATAGATTCATAATATCACTGTGTGTCTTTCCCACTAGTGTTGCTATAATCAGAAATTGATTTTATAGATACATTTACTACTTCATTGCAAGGTAATCTTTTACAGCAAAAGGACTAATTTATAGATTATATAGAAGTTTGCATGTGTAGCAATATCTGATGGCTTCTCTATTAGTGCACAGTTAATTTTATTTTCTTTATGACTTGTCCGAAGTACATAAGAAAGGATCTCAAATATGCCACATAGATTCATAATATCACTGTGTGTCTTTCCCACTAGTGTTGCTATAATCAGAAATTGATTTTATAGATACATTTACTACTTCATTGCAAGGTAATCTTTTACAGCAAAAAGGACTAATTTATAGATTATATAGAAGTTTGCATGTGTGTTAAGTTGCTTCAGTCTTGTCTGACTCTTTGCAAACCTATGGACGGTAGCCTACCAGGCTCTTCTGTCTGTGGGATTCTCCAGGCAAGAATACTGGAGTGGGTTGCCATGCCCTCCAGGGAATCTTCCTGACCCAGGAATCAAATTCGTGTCTCTTAAATCTCTTGGATTGAAAAGTGGTTCTTTACCACTAGCATCGCCTGAGGAGCTTTAAGGTGTTTGCTTGTTACCAACTCCTTTGAAATTCATCTAATTCTTAATTTCATTCAGGCACAGCTTCCTGATGAACAATGACTTCCTTTTTGTATTCTTTTTTAAGAACACATCGCAGGAGAAGAAAAAAAAAAAAAACACCTGGAAAGAACCAAGTAGGATTTAAAACCTTAAGTCCGCAGTAACATCGTTTCTATATTTATTGAGCTGTGTAGTTGCATATTCTAAAATATTCTGACTTTGTGTAAAAGTCTGACATTGTATGAAAGTTCTTAATATTATAAAAACAAATGGAACACACGGCACTATACATTTTCCAAACAACACTAAATACTAATGGTAAACTGTAACTTATATTGTACAAAATTTGTCAGCTTGTTTACATGCTTTATAATTTCTTTCCGTTCTTATCAACTAACAGGTAGAAAATTTTATCTTAATTTTACAAATGAAGAAACCTGGATCTGAAGTGATTAAATATTTGTTGAAGGAATTCAGAGGTAATAAATGGGGAGACCAGATTTGGAAGCCAGATCTCCTGACTAACCAATTCACCTGCAACCTTGAAAGTAGAACTTTCTGATAGGTGGACTTGCTTAGTAGTATAAGATTCTGGCTCAGCATGCAATTACTCCTATATTCTAGGTTCACTAGAAACACAAAGCAAAATAGAATAAAATAAACAAAAATATAATAAGGACACTTGCAGTTCTCTGTTGGGGCTATCACAATATTCCAAAATGGGAGAGAATGAAATTGTAAAAGTTTTGCTAATGCAGTTGAATATTCACTTTTGTTTTTCATCCTATTTATTTTCAGTTTATTCTGATTTAGCCTATCTGCGGAGAAGGCGATGGCACTCCACTCCAGTACTCTTGCCTGGAAAATCCCATGGATGGAGGAGCCTGGTGGGCTACAGTCCATGGGGTTGCTAAGAGTTGGACACAACTGAGTGACTTCACTTTCACTTTTCACTTTCATGTATTGGAGAAGGAAATGGCAACCCACTCCAGTGTTCTTGCCTGGAGAATCCCATGGACAGAGGAGCCTGGGAGGCTACAGTGTAGAGGGTCACACAAAATCAGACACACTGAAGCTCTTTAGTACCAGGTTACTCTAAAAAAATCTGATCCCAACTCATTAAATGTGTTCCAAAAGTCATTAATGGGCGGAAAGCTTGAAAACCATGCAATTAAGTGATATTTCAGAAACTGATTTTGTGACACGTTCATGGGTACACACATACTTTGCACTTTTGGACTGGGAACAATGATGTTCACCTGATAATCTGTCAGCCATGTTTGTTATCATGCTTCTGTATTTCTACATCCTAGTTCAACATGGTGCTGGGATGATGAAATTGGTACTGTTTCCCTGGTTTGCAAGCTCTTTTTCATGGATGTGGGAGATTCCAAGGTCTAGCTAGGGTCCTCAGAAACATAAGGGAGAAACTGAATTCAATTTTTCTAATTTCTTGTCTTAGCCATACTTCATTCATTCATTCGTTTAATGTTGATTGAACACTTAGAATATGCAAGGTGCTGTGTTAGGCAATGGAATTTCATCAGGAAATTAATGCAGACATAAATGTTTTCCTCACTGAGGTGATAATCTAGACTTAAAATCTTTCATATATAATCACACAAAAATATAGAATTGCAACTTTTTGTGATACACTTCAAAGAGATTCTTTTGCTTACAAAATCACTTTTCTTAATGCTTTACCCTCTCTTCCTCTCCTTCCTTAGTGAATAAAATAATATTTAGAAGGTAAATCTAGGAAACTCACCTAAAGTACCTCTCTAGGAAAAAATGGACCCTACTCCCTCCTTGAGCCCTGTCACATACAAATATTCTACTGTCATTTGGTGGGGAAATGAGGAAGGAAGGAAAGGTAATTACCTATCTCAGTTCCTGACAATTGATTTCTAAATGCACACTTGGAATAGAGTCCATTTGAATATGAGGGTTTCCTGCAAAGCAGTTTTGCAAAGCATAATAACAGTGACCAAATTTTCAGCAATTTGATTTATCTGATACATTAATTTTGTCATAAAAAGCCAGACATCTGCGCCTTTCCTTTTCCCGAGGCAGGTAGAGTGGTATAGATTCACAGGACAAAGCAGATTTGCTCCTCTTGTTCTTTTCTTTGAACTGATTATTCCCTATTAAAATAGATTCTCCGCTGAGTTTCAGTTAGCCTTCCAGTCAGGGATGGTTTTCCTGAACAGTATTGGCAGGAAGCTCTGACTTTGATTTGGATTTTGAGCTTTACTGTCAGGTTGGGTAAGAAGTTGATTAAATTATTTCATTTCATTTCTAAGGTACCATTTTTAAATGTCAAATCATTGTTAGATGCTAAAGCTTTCATTGCATTTAAAAAGTATATTTCAGCCTACTTTTAACAAAAAAAATACTCCCTAAACTATTGGATCAATAGAGTTTGAGTGATGGACATTCATGTAGCTACATTCAGTTGTCTGAAAAATGAAACCTACATGATAGCTGGTTGAACTCTTCCAGCCTTCATATGTGCTTACCAGTATCCTTCTCAGTGAGCGCCATGTTTCCACCTGTTCTGGTTTCCAATAGTAATATTCTCATAAAAAATCCTTATGATGAGCAACATATCTAGTCTTAGAGACATAGATATTTTGTAAGTTAAAACTAAGCCAAATAATAACATTTAATATATTACTCTCTATAGAACACCTTTCCTAAACTTAAATATAATTTAATATAAATTATATGCTACACTAAAGATCCCCTGGAAAAGAAATGGCTACCCATTCCAGTGAAAACAGCAACAGACTTTATTTTCTTGGGCTCCAAAATCACTGCAGATGGTGACTGCAGCAGTGAAAATAGAAGACACTTGCTCCTTAGATGAAAAGCTCTGACAAATCTAGACAGCATGTTAAAAAGCAGAGACACTGCTTTGCTGACAAAGGGCTGTATAGTCAAAGCTATGATTTTCCCAGTTGTCATATATGGATGTGAGAGTTGGTCCATAAACAAGCTTAATGCTGAAGACTTATGCTTTTGAACTGTGGTGTTGGAGAAGACTCTTAGAAAATCTCTTGGACTACAGGAACATTGAACCAGTCAGTCCTAAAGGAAATCAACCCTGAATGTTCATTGGAAGAATCAACGCTGAAACTCCAATACTTTGGCACCTGACACGAAGAACCAATTCATTGGAAAAAACCCTGACAATGGGAAAGATTGAAGGCGGGAGGAGAAGCGGACAACAGAGAATGAGATGGTTGGATGGCATCACTGACATGATGGACATGAGTTTGAGTAAGCTCTGGGAGATGGTGAAGGACAGGAAAGCCTGGCGTGCTGCAGTCTCCATAGACAGAGGAACCTAGCAGGCTACAGTCCATTTGGTCACAAAGAGCTGGACACGACCGAGCAGCTAACAATTTCACTTCATTTCACTAATGTATTTTTAATTAAGTAATAGTTGAGTTACATAGTTTCTTCTTTTCTTTCATCAAATGCACTTCAAATGATAGATCAGAAAATATAAGATTGAGTAAGAGCTAAAGCAACACGTTTGATTAAATATTTGCTTAAGAATTATATAGATGCACCAATGCTACCATCAAAGAAGGGAAGCATTGTATTGAACTGTGTATAACAAGAGTGTACAATATTAAACCATGTCTCAATTCTCCTCTTAGTTAATCTTATAGAAACACAATGTGGAATAGGTTTTAGGGCTAAAAGCTTGGGCTTTGAAGCTAGTCATACTCTATTTACTCACATTATTTACATGCCCTTGGGCACATTATTCAACTTCTCTAAACCTAAATGAAATTTCTCCACTTCTAAAACCTAGATAATATTTGAAGAATTAAAGTGGCTCTGAATTTCTTTATTTACCTGGTAATCAACCAACAGTAGTAATTTGCCATGCTTCACTAGGTTGTTTATAATTCATATCTCAATATAATACAAACATGGTGGCCCTGGTAAACTATTATCAGCTGTGTTAATTATCACTGCCCATCCTTCAAATTCTGTGAGTTGTGAAAATAGAATTATTTTCAATATTTATTTTTGCTAGTGCTTGTACCCAAAGAGCTCTAAAAATCTAATAGGTGTCTTATTTTTGAAGCCATCACCATCTCCCTAGTGCCCAGTGCTACCCAGTGCCCTCCAGGAATGATGTATTGCTTAAAGTTGTATTTCAGCAAGTTCTTATAACATTTTTTTCTGACTGCCCTGCTTCCTTTGGCTTCAGCTTGCTCTCCAAATCTTATTAGGTATTCTTCTATCATCAATTTTCTTCCTATATCTAGCTCAGTGAACCTATTTTATATGAAGTAATGTTTAAACACTAGTAGACTGATTGTGTTATAAGATTCATTAATCTTGCCATTTGATATTAATAAATTCCTCTAGGGAATTAGTTTTCGTTTGGTAGGTTTTTTTCCTTGAACGAGTTAGCATCTTCCTGGATGTGGGTATCTATTATGTCTAACTTGATTATTCAGTGGTGATGAAAAAAGAAAATCGGACCCAAAAGATTTTGGTTCATTGGATAAAATATTGAAAATGCTTTAAAAATATATACGACATTCCTGGTAGGTCAAACATTTAATTAACAATAAGAATTGATTGATGCTACTTTTGTAAAATGTTAGGTTGGTACAGAAAATAAGGAAGTCATATTTTCGATATCCAGGTTCTTTGTTTGTCTTCTTGATTTTTTTTCATCCAACAAGGAGTCATTCAGATTTCCTGCTGAGACTGTAAAATTTGTTCACCATATTTGCTCCTTTATGATTTAAAAAATGTCAAATTGTGGAAGTTTTTATTGTATGTTCTTTTAACAATTATACTAGGGCTCATGATAGCCTCCATGTATGTAATTACATTGTTTAAAGCAAAACTAAGTGCTTCACAGTTATAGTCTTGAACCCCAGAAGACATTTTAAATTGTAGAAATATTCATGAACCAAATCTAGTAATCTAATTTCTGAATATTTTTATTTCAGAGAAACATTG
>SJYC01130127.1:0-16436 GCA_006408675.1 Madoqua kirkii | reverse complement strand
AGACTTCCCATGGCACTGTAGCAGTGTGAGAAAGCTACTCAGACTTTCACTTCTTTTCCAATAAACTGTGCACATAGCATCGCTCTTCTTACCAAAAAGTGACTCTTCAATCATTGGCTGAAATACTTTTTATCTATCAATATACTTGAGACAACCAAATAAGGATCTAGCAAAGTACCCAACTTTTGGGCCAGACACATTACCATTATCTCATTTAACAGTTATCTGACAATGAGCTTTAAAATTTTTCATAAATAAGGAAGTTGAGGCACAGAGAAGTTGAGTATCTTGCTGTAGGTCACACAGTTCTGAGTGGCAGACCCCAGATCAGAACACAGGGATGACCCAATCCAGAACTCTTGCTCTTTGCTATATTCTAATGCCCACATACTTCAGCAGATTTAGCTCCTCTCTGCCCATTTCAAGAGTTGGTTTGTCTACCACATTGGATTTTCAAAATGGGCCATGTCTGCTGTAAATAAAGGTTGCCAGGCTGTCTCATGACACAAGGCTCAACTCTGTAATGTACTACAACATACTGGAGGAGTTGCTTCACATGATGATATGATGGGAATATTCCATTTCTCTTCAACAATGACCTTTTATTAGTTTGAGGGTGGAGCTTACATACTGTCTCTTATACACATCTAAAAGAAAAAACACAATATTATGCTCATTGGGCATTTGCTGTTTATGAATATCATTTAAAATGTATAGGACATTATCTGCAACATTAATCATTTTAATTCTGAGAGTTTCTTTAGAAAATATGTGTTTGTAATAAAATATCACAGACAGAGCTTCAGTCTTTCTATTTTTTCTCTTGTACAAGTGAAAACCATAATTTACACAGAGAGCAAATTCTACCCAAAGTACAAATTCTCCTCTCAGAACATATAATTGAGATGAAATGGTGTTTGAATTAGTATTAACAATGGATAGCAGAAGTTTATAAATTAGCAATAATTATGTTTCATTTGTATGATTTTGAGGTATGGTTTGACGATTAGAGAAAAAGTAGAAAAGAAAAACCTCATTCAATTAAATCTACGTATTAGTTGCTTGTTAACTTGGAGAGCCAAATTTTTGAAACTTGTCTTAGAAAGTCCTATTTTTCTTGCCAGTTTAATGGTAAAATCAACAGATTACCTAAGTCATTGAGAACTTGGTATTTTCTGATTGTTTGATATATATATCACCTAGCCTTCTCAATAATAGTTATGTGCATACACGCTTGATAAGTTGCCTCAGTTGTGTCCAGCTCTGTGTGATCCTATGGACTGTAGCCCTCCAGGTTCCTAGTCCGTGGGATCCTCCAGGCAACAATACTGGGTGGGTTACCATGCCCTGCTCCAGGGAATCTTCCTGACCCAAGGATCCAACCAGCATCTCTTATGTCTCCTGCATTGGTAGGAAGGTTCTTTACACTAGCACCACCTGAGAAGTCCTCAATAATAGTATGGATGGTGACATTAACCTCAGTTGATATATAAGGAACTGAAGTTTTAAGTCAATACATAATATATGTTGTGGATAAAGAATCTGCCTGCAATGTGGGAGACCTGGGTTTGATCTCTGCGTTGAGAAGATCCCTTGGAGAAGGGAAAGGCTACATAATAACTCCAGTGTTCTGGCTGGAGAATTCCATGGACTGTATAATCCATGGGTTCACAAAGAGTCAGACACGACTGAGCAAACTTTACTTTCACTTTAACATAGTAAAGATCACTCTGTTAATACATGACAGTACTAGTCAGATCGGATTCCAGTTATAACTGACTCTAGCACCAATGTTTTATGTGATTATTGGTATAGAGCAAAACAATATGTATATAAGAGTCTATACATACAAAATAGCTCAGCAATAGAATAATTCAAAAAACCGTTTGAAATGGCTAATCAATATTTTAAAACATACCATTATAACATATGAATAATAAATAGTGTATCATGGAGCTATGGCATGCACGATGCAGATGAAGGAGACAGGCTGTTGAATAAGTACAAGCTACAAAATGGAGACGATGTGGGTTGTTCTGTAAATGGCAGATTAAAGTACAGTTACTGGTTGGTATTTTGTATTGTAAAAAATCTCAAATATAATGAAAGAAATTAATAGCATGAAGGATATTTACTGTTAAGCCGAAGACACTATGGATTCACAGACTGAGGGGACAGTTTGCAAAGGAAAAATATCACCAGACGCACAAATGACTCCAACAGACATTTTCAGAAGAGCTTTGATAATTCATTTTCTCATAAGAAGTCATTTTAATATACTTTTATCTGCTGGTCAAAAAATATTTCCCAAACATTAAAAATGACTCACTTTTTTAATGATTGTAAAGCCTTTTTCTGACATTTTTAAGGAAATGAGAGTGAGTTGCAAACTGATTTTCTTGAAAGAATCCACAAGTAAGAGGCACTTATTAAATTTAAGTAGCTAATATATGTTTAAAAAGTATTTCCCTGTTTCTTATTTTTATTGATGTAATATCTTTCTGAAGACATCATTTTATAAAACATTTAAAGACAAATGTATATTTTATACATTATATATTTACATTAAATGTATATTTTGTCTTTAGTTTAAATTAAATGTGTTTAGCTTTTTACCATACCTAATGCCTCAGGATGTTAAAACGCCTTTTCCTTTTAGGTATTACAATATTCAAACATAAATATTATTAATCCAGAGAAGGTCAGTACTTGTTTTGGTTCTATACGGAGACATAATCCACTGTATATCTTTCTGCCATCAGTGACAGTGATCTGTATAAAAGCGCTCTTTTTTTCTAGCTGTTTTTGCCCACCTGAGACAAAATATGCAGTAGAGGGCTGCACAAAAGCCAGGCTAAATCAGAAGTCTTTGATTCGTTTAGTTTCCCTACTGATCAGTTTTGCACTTCACTTAAATGACCAGGTAAGAAGACCACCTCCTCCCACTCAGAGAATGCTGTCTCTTAGTGAGACAGCACTTAGTGAGATAGTCAACCTAACTTTCAAAGAGAACAAACAAGTAATGAATATGTTTTGTTTTAGGGTGGAGCTTACATATGGGTGTCCCAAATGGCACTAGTGGTAAAGACCCACCTGCAAACGCTAGAGACATGAGAGACGTAAGAGATGCAGATCTGATCCCCAGAGTTGGGAAGATCCCCCTGGAGAAGGAAATGGCACCCACTCCAGTATTCCTGCCTGGAATATCCCATGGACAGAGAAGCCTGGCGGGCTACAGTCCATGGGGCTGCAAAGAGCCATACGCTACTGAGCATTTAATATGGTCTGTGGAGATTATGAAAAATGAAAGTGAAAGTCATTCAGTAGTGTCCATAATTCTCCAGGCCAGAATACTGGAGTGGGTAGCCTTTCCCTTCTCCAGGGGATCGTGCCAACCCAGAGATCAAACTCAGGTCTCCTATATTGTGGGTGGATTTTTTTTTACCAGCTGAGCCACCAGGGAAGCCCAAGAATACTGGAGTGGGTAGACTATCCCTTCTCCAGTGGATCTTCCCAACCCAGGAATCAGACCAGGGTCTCCTGTACTGCAGGAGCTTATATTTTCTTTTCATAATATTTTAATATTATTATTACATTATTTTTGTGATTAAGATTCAATGTACTCTCCATCCCTGCCATCACATTGCCAGACTGCCTGTGAGCTCCCAGAATTTATTTTATTTCTAAACATATTTTAACTCTGAAACTCAAGATCCCTGCAAGCAGGGCTCTTTTATGCCAATGGCCAAACACTCCACATTGCACATAGTTGAAAACACCAATAAGACTGGGCTGACCATGAACATCTCGTCTAGCTCTTTCAAATTTCTAAGGCCAATTTCAATAATATATTGTGGGAAAAATCACTCATCAGTCAACACATATTTTGTTCACTTTCTGAACAATACCTCTGTAAATCTCCTAACTCATTAACAGTATCACCAGCTATAAATTAGGTTGCTATCACAAGATAAGGGTGAAGGCAGGAGGTAATGGGGCACAGGACGTTAATCAGAATTCAAGTCCTACGTGAATAAGACAGACCAAGTGGTCTACCACGGAGAGGAGTTCTGGGTAATGTGGATAACTGTTGGACAAATGTGGAGAAAAACAAAGAAAAGTTTGTCTTGTGATCCTATGTTTAAAATAAGAACTGCTTTATCTGGAGTTTTGGCTACACACTGAATCTGCTTCCACTAGGTACATTATTTTGTAAACATTATTTTAAAATTTCACAAGTAGGAATGTGTATTTTCACTTTATAGATGAGGACTCCAAGATATAGAGACTTTAAGACATAAAGTAACATAGCTAATAAATAGTTCAGCCAGGATTTGTCAAGTCCCCCTACTTGCTGGTACTTATTATTCAAGAGGTAAATTCAACTGACAAATATGATCCAAATTACTGCAACCCTATGCCCTAAATATGTGCACTTACTCTTCTGTTGTAAAGATGAGATAATTCATTTTCTAAGTCCATGCTTTCCACATTCCATTTCCTGTATCCATGTGTTCTTTGTGATATTTTTAAAGTACAAGGAGAATAAAACAAGTGATGGGTTGGAGGGGGAAAATGTAGCCTGATATTTCTTCTTTGTGTGTATGATTCTTTATTTTTTCCTTTCTCTCATCTTATAAGAATAGCCTTTTGGGAAAATCTCAAAACATGTTTTCCCTTCTTTCTTTCATTTTATCATGTTCCTTTTTCCAAAATTCCATGTAATTCAAATACTACCTAACTTTCTCACTTAACTCTCCAGAAGTTTACAACCCTGAAAACCCAAGAAGTCCCATGGGAGATCATGAAAAAATATTTACATGTAGAAACATATGTGATTTACAAATCATTAATAGATATGAGTTCAATAGTTAAGAATTTTTACTAAATCATATACCTGGGGAACACAGGGTTTGTAGTTACTGCATAGCTATTTCCCAATAGACTTTATGTAGAATAGGAATTCTTTCTTGTTTTATCAGATCATATCATCTACACAGACTACTTGGCAATGAATGATATATGAGCTTGCTAGTTTAATGGGAGAAAAAAATTCCTGGTTCTCATTCAATATCATAGAGGTATGCCATTAAAAGATAATATCTTCTTTCTTCATTTCTGTAATACCATGGAGTATGGTAACATTTTAAAAAATGTTCCAAAAAATTAAGAAAATCCCACTTTTATAACATGTAAAACTGAGCAATTATCCAAAATACCACACTTTTCAATATTTTGTACATAAGAACACTCACCAAGTTAAATCTGTTTGGCAAATTTCTCTTAGGCAGTGAATGTAAATTCCTCAAGATTATTAAATCCATGGCATTGTTAATGCTTTTGATAACACAAGCCTAAATTAAATGAACATATTGGTGAATCAATTATTTTAAATGGCAAGATTTTCAATTCTTAAGCAATTAACAATAGTTCATTTAAAAAGCAACGCCTTTAGGAATGACAATTTTTAAGCAGCTCCTTTTTTTTCTTTTTCTTTCTTTTGTAAAAGAGATGTGCTTTGATAAGCTGTTTAAACATATTATGCATTATTAAAACTTAAAATTATATGCTTGACTGATAGCATATAGTTTTCTCTAGGGTTTTATTGCAGTCTGTGGAACTTATTGGTTGTGATTTCATTGCCAGTGGCAAAACACAGAATATTTTATAAATTAAAACATTTGACTATGGCTATGGGAAATTCTCCATGATGAACAGGGCTAGGGGGTGGGGGTGGAAAACAAACCTCACTGTTTTTATCCAAAAAAAGAGAAAAATTCAGCATGTGCAGAATTTGTGCTCCAGGTTTGTTTATCTCAAAGATTAAACATTCTAAACAATGTGGGAATTACAGTAATTTAAGAACTAGTGTAGATAAATTTGCAAGTTAAATTACAATGTTTACAAAAATATATATAGTGCACTATACCTTACTTATGCCAGATACTAGTAATCCGGACAGTAGGCTATCAAAAAGTGGCCATTCTTCACATTAACTTCATTTTACTGGAATTTTTTTTTTTAGATTAGTTTTTTAAAATATCATGGACCAGTTATTCCTGTCGTCATCAACTTTTACTGTCTCTTTAGTTTCCATTCTATACTTAACTCAATTGTTTTATTGGAATTGACAAATATATATTCCACCATTGACCCATGTAAATGAAGCCAGCAATATTTTCTGAAGTAAATACATTTTTGCTATAGTAGTATAGGTGGTTGATTTTGTACTGCTTTGTATGACATTAACATATAACTCAGCTGAGGTACACAGCCAGAAGCTTAAAGTTTGGCTTCCCTTGTAGTTCAGATGGTAAAGAATCCGCCTGCGATGTGGGAGCCGTGGGTTCGATCCCTGGATTGGGAAGATCCCCTGCAGGCATGCATGGCAACCCACTCCAGTATTCTTTCCTGGAGAACCTCCCTGAACAGAGGAGCCTGGTGGTATACAGTCCATGGAGTCGCAAAGAGTTCGTTCTGAGTGACGAAGCACACAGAACACATTCCTATAACTTTAAACATGATAAATACCATTAATATAACTCACAGCTTTACACAGGATAAAGTGATCAAAATTAAGTTAAGTACAAACAAATTATTACCAATGCATGTGTAACAAGGATACTTTTAAATGAATTATTGATACTTAATTAGCTAAAGTTGTCAAATAATTACAGAATAATCACAGCCCTCATCAGCGACTGTGATAAACTAATGACATTTGACTTAATAGGACATGTATAAATTTACATTTGGTTGAAACATCTGCAAATTGGCAAACAGTTTTAGTGTGTCAGATGAGAGGTATTTCTGTCATCACTGTGACTGTATAGCACTCTCCTCCAGAAGCCGCAACCGTCTTTTTGTTTATCCCGATCCTTTTTCCTGTCCTTTCTCCTCTTTTTGCTTCTTTATCAACTCCCATCTCATCTTTATTACAATGTTAAGCATTGTATGTATAATCTATGTTACTCTACCATTAAATTCTGAATCTAGAGCACTTATGTCTTGAGTGTAGTTTTTCCAAGCCTAGAAATATATATGCACTTAATTTGTTTAGCAAAATCTGTATTAAACTCACATAGTGCATATTTTTGATAAAATCTTTGACAATGGATTGGCTTCAATTATATTATTCCTTTTTCAGATAGCAGAAAACTCAGTGTTTTGTTAGTTTCCTTATTTACTATACAGTTAGACCTCATTCAGTTCACATCCTCTGTGATCTCTTTCCAGTCTAAAGGCATAAATTTTCCTTCCTTGCTCTGAATTCATCTGCCGCTATTTTAAAATCATAGTGTTTTATATTTTAAAACTATATATACCAACAGATCTGCTCCAACTTATCTTAGCTTTTCTCCAGATATAAGAGGCATGAAAACTAAAACAAAAGAAATTTGAGTAATTCAGTAATTTTGTTTAATTCATACAGTGAGCTACACTTTGAATGTGGGAGTAGGAGTGATACAATTTCTCAGTTTGTGTCATTGTTTGCTGTTTATAAAGAGATTGAAAATATGTTTGCCTCACTAGATTGGGAACAAAAACAGAAAATATGCCTATTTCACCATTTTTTTTAAACCAGTGTATTGCCATATAATTTTCTTTGCATAAAGATTTTGTACCACACAATTGGACAAAAGGATGATCAATTGTAAAAATAATTTTATTTATTATATCAAAAATATCGTAGTACTTTTGGGGAAATCAGTAGAATCCTGATAAATCTATCATGGTAAACATCTTGAACTAGATAGATTAAGAATGAGGAGCAAAATATGATAGCACGGAGGAAACACAATGTAGAGAGGTCGTAGTTTCAGTTCTCTGAATTGGTACTCTGGACATTTACTTGTTTGTTGTACATGATATTAAAATTCATTAGTTCTAAGTTCCTCATGTTGCAGATTAGACAAATAAACCTCAGAGAGATTTATTGTTTTTTCTTTCAACTAGTTGTCTATGACCTGTTTAACTAGTTTTTAAGCTAGTTGTGAGGATCATACCCAGAAAGATTCCCTACAACACAGTTCACTGCATAGTGCTATCAGCCAGAGTGTATAAAAAAGGAACATACTAAGGTATTCTTGCCTGGAGAATCCCGTGGGTAGAGGAGCCTTATGGGCTATCGTCCTTGGGGTCGCAAAAAGTGGGATACAACTGAGTGACTAAGTACACATTCACAAAGTAAAGTAAAAATGAATTTAAATTGAAGAGTTTAGACTAACACTACCTTAGTCATTTACTAGCAAGCAACTCAGAATTGATGCTGAGTTATTCTTGAGAGTTGGAGAAGACTCTTGAGAGTCCCTTGGACTGCAAGGAGATAAAACGAGGCAATCCTAAAGGAAATCAGTCCTGAATATTCATTGGAAGGACTGATGCTGAAACTGAAGCTTCAATACTTTGGCCACTTGATGAGAAGAACTGACATATTGGAAAAGACCCTGATGCTGGGAAAGATTGAAGGCAGGAGGAGAAGGAGATGATAGAGGATGAGATGGTTGGATGACATCACCATGTCAATGGCCATGAGTTTGAGCAAGCTCTGGGAGTTGTTGATGGACAGGGAAGCCCGGCGTGCCGCAGTCCATGATGTCGCAAAGAGCTGGCCATGACTGAGTGACTGAAGCAAACTGAACTCAGTTTTGCAACTCTTCCCCAATGGTTCTAGTGGTAAAGAATCTGCCTCCCAAGACATGTGAGTTTGATACCTGAGTGGTGAAGATTCCCTGGAGTAGGCAATGGAAACCCACTCCAGTATTCTTGCCTGGAAAATTCTATGAACAGAGGAGCCTGGCGGGCTACAATCCATGGAGCTGCAGAGACTCGGACACCACTGACTGACCAAGTACACACAAACAACTCAACTTTTGTAAACTTCAGCTCCCACAGGTATAAAATTAGGATTATTCTATCTAACCAAATACAGTCATCAAATAATATCCTTCTAGCTTTTCAACACTGGCCCATGGGGCCATAGGTGATCTAACTGCTACCCAATCTTCCAAATTAAAATTATATCCACTTGAATTCAGCTTCATTGGCTTTCTTTATATTGCTTGCACACATCCCATTATATTCTGCCCAAGCATCTATAAATTTAAGCTTTTCTCTGCCTGAATCTTGTTTTACTTTAGGTGTAGCTGACTTCATGTTTGGGGTTAATTTCTTAGCTCTGTGCTTAAATTTTATCTCCTCAAAGGACCTTTCCTTTTCTACATGGTATGTAGCCATTCTCCTTTCAATAAATATTAATTGAGTCCTGCTATAGATTGAATTATTGTGTCTTCTGACAACTTCATATATTGAAGCCTTGGCTAGTTAATTAGGTGGAGCCCTCATGATGGGATTAGTGGCTTTATTAGAGAAGGGAGTTAGGTTCTCTCTCTCTGTCTCTCAGCCATGTGAACCTGAGAAGGTGACTGTATACCAACCAAGAAGCAGGTCTTCATCAGACTCAGGATGTGCTACCAAACTTTTCAGCCTCCATGACTTTTAAATAAATATTTCCTGTATTTTGTTATAGCAAACCAAGCTAACTAATACAGTGGCCATGAACCTAGGCCTAGCCAGATACTGTATACCAGATTCTTAAGCTGTTTTTCCGTTGTACTTAAGGTATTTATTTATTTATCCATCCTGTAAATTTTTAAGGTTTTAACTTTCAAGAGGTAAGGATTTCGTTGGTCTTATTCATGGAAATGTCCACAGAAATGGCATATTACAAATGACCAATATATGAATTGAACCAATAGATGATGTCACAAATACTTTTTGATCTAAGTATCTGTGTCTGTCACTAATAGCTGCTAAGCACACATTTCTAGTCATCAAGTTTGAAAGAAAACACATCTGTAAAGATCTATTCATTCAACAAATACTTTTTAAGCACCAAACAATTGTCAGGTACTGTCCTATGGTATATGCCAGGAATACAGTTGTGAATAAACATAACTCCAGCCACATGGAAGAGATATCAAGGAGAAAATAACTGAGTTTTTCAAGTATACACTGAAAAACAGTTAAGATGATTGTATTTGATAAGTTTTTTGAAGCACAATTAAAAATAAAATAATAAAAAGTTATAAGTTTAAATAATTCTATTTGAGATATGTTCTGTGAGAGAGAAGGGGGTCTATGAAAATATATAGTGGGAGGACTTGATCTGCTACTGGGAAGAGAGGAGGTCAAGGAGAGTATACTGAAGAGTAACAGTTGCATTAAGAACTAAAAGATGCATAGCAATTGTCTAGCTGGAAAGATGTGAAAGTTCTAGGCACATGTCTTGGCTTAAATAATTGTTATTTTGATTTGTTTGTTTTTTGGAAAATGTATTTATTTTTTATTTTCTTAATTAATTTTATTGAAGTATAGTCACTTTGCAGCTTCCCTGGTACCTCAGACGATAAAGAATCCGCCTGCAATGCAGGAGACCTGGATTGGGAAGATCCTCTGGAGGAAAGCTTGGCAACCCATTGAAATCTTCTTTCCTGAGACTCCCCATGGATGGAGGAGCCTGGCGGGCTATAGTCCAAAGGGTCGCAAAGAGTCTGGCATGACTGAGTGACTAAGCACAGCACAGCACATAGTTGCTTTACAATGTTGTGCTAGTTTTTACTGTATGGTAAAATGAATCAGCCATAATATACATATCCTTTCCCTTTTGGACTTCCTTCTCATTCAGGTCATCACAGAGCATTAAGTAGAGTTAAATTGTTGAAATGAGGCTAAACAAAGGCCAAAGCAGCAGTAGCAGAGATAGGAAAGTGAAGAACAGCTTGAGATGAGTCTGAAGTGGTCCTTAGCCAAGGGGTCCTTGGTGCTACCAGGGAGGTAACCCTAAGTTTCCCTGCTGCTGCTGCTTAGTTGCTCAGCTTTGTCCGACTCTTTGTGATCCATGAACCACAGAGGAGCCCACCAGGTTCCTCTGTTTATGGAGATTCTCCATCAGGAACACTGGAGTGAGTTGCCATGCCCTCCTCCAGGGGATCTTCCCAATCCAGGTATTAAACCCAGGTCTCGCGCATTGCAGGTGGATTCTTTACCATCTGAGCCAACAGGGACACCCATGAGTCTCCCTGGGACTATACAAAGGTAATGAATTCTATTTGGGGGGCAGAACACTTTTCTGAAGGAGGACTTACTTATGGTGAATAGAAAGATTTTCATAAGAAGAGATGTACAGTATAAGCAGGATGGTAATGAAGAGATGGAGGACAAGTGTGGGGCTCTCTGAGCTTGTGCAAGGCCTAGATATACATCTATTATTAATCAAGAACCTCTTTGGAGAGTCTAAAGTGTATGTGGTGGTAGTTGCTCAGTCGATTCTGACTTTTGGCCACTCCATGGACTGTAGCCAGCCAGGCCCCTCTGTCCATGGACTTTTCCAGGCAAGAATAGTGGAGTGGGTTGCCATTTTCTCCTCTAGGCTAATGAGTATACCCTCTTTCATCATATATTGGAGCATCCAGTCCAAATAATTTCCTTTCTTCCCCATTTTAATAACAGGGTTTTTCAACACATAAGAGTTTGTTTCTCTTTAATTAAAAAAGAATTCAGTTCAGTTCAGTTGCTCAGTCATGTCTGATTCTTTGTGACCTCATGAACTGCAGCATGCCAGGCTTCCCTGTCCATCACTAACTCCTGAAGCTTGCTCAAATTCATGTCTATCAAGTCAGTGATACCATCCAACCATCTCATCCTCTGTTATCCCCTTCTCCTGCCTTCAATCTTTCCCAGCATCAGGGTCTGTTCAAATGAGCCAGTTATTGGCATCAAGTGGCCAAAGTATTGGAGCTTCAGCTTCAACATCAGTCCTTCCAATGAATATTCAGGACTGATTTCCTTTAGGATTGACTGGCTTGATCTCCTTATAGTCCAAGGGACTCTCAAGAATCTTCTCCAACACCACAGTCCAAAAGCATCAATTGTTTTGACTTGATGATAAAAAAGAATTATTGGAGTATAATTTATTTAAAATATGTTAGATTCTGCTTTATAACAAAGTGAATCAGATATACCTATACACATATCCACTCTTTAAAGACTATTTTCCCATATAGAGAATTACATAGAAGTAAAAAGAATTCCCTGTGCTATACAGTAGATCCTTATTAGAATTTACTATCTGTTTTACATATAGTAGTCTTTAATTAAAAAAAATTTTTTCTTATGAGAAAGACTTCTGTGCATTGGTAATGTATTTCCAAATGTCAAGACATAATCACAAGACTTTCCTAAAGACAGTAAAAAGCTAAAGAGTTTATCTCAAAACCTCCCTGCCAGGCTTTCTTCTTCCTTATTATTAATATCTGTAGGAAAACAGAAACTTTTCCCAGAAAGGTTTTCCTAAAAAAAGCTTTGAAGAATGAGTAAGTAGAAATGAAGGAAAGAATAAGGTAAGCAGTTATTAGTAGGAGGGATCAAAGGAGCAAATAGAAGACTTGTTTTAAAAATTACTGGTAGTTTTTTTTTTTAAGGTATTTTCTTCTTATATTTGATTGAAAATTGCAATGGAAGACATGATGGACACGAAATCATCAAATGTAAGTATGAGTATTAGTATTCTAGAGCTGCTCTAATAAAGTACCACAACTTGGGTGGCTTAAACAACAGAAATTTTTATTGTCTCATAGTTTTGGAGTCTAGAAATCCAAAATCAAGGTATTGGCAGGGTTGATTTCTTCTAAGCCGTGTGAGGGCTTCCTTGGTGGCTCTGAGGTTAAAGCATCTTCCTGCAATGCGGGAGACAATGCGGGAGACCTGGATTCGATCCCTGGGTCAGGAAGATCCCCTGGAGAAGGAAATGGCAACCCACTCCAGTATTCTTGCCTGGAGAATCCCATGGACTGAGGAGCCTGGTGGGCTACAGTCCACGGGGTCTCAAAGAATTAGACGAGACTGACCAAAAGACTTAACTTAAGGGATGTGAGAGAAGGATATATTCCAGGCTTTTATTCTTCACTTGTACATGTCTATCTTTTTCCTGTGTCTCCTTTTATAATCTTCCTCTGTCTATACATGAGTGCATGCTAAGTCATTTCAGTAGTGTTTGACTCTGTGACCCCATGAACTGCAGCCCACCAGGCTCCTCTCTCCATGAGATTCTCCACGCAAGAATACTAGAGTGAGTTGTCATTCCCTTCTCCAGGGGATCTTCTGATTCCAGTAATCGAACCCGCATCTTTTACATCTCCTGTATTGGCAAGCAGGTTCTTTACCACTAGCGCCCCCTGGGAAGCCTTTCTATTCTCATAGGGACTTCAGTCATTTTGAACTGGGACCCACCTTTAATGATCCTTGATTATTTCTGTAAAGATACTAGCTCCAAATAAGATTACACTCTAAGTTGCTGGGGGTTAGTCTTTAAACACACAAATTTAATGAAAGTGTTAGGCACTTAGTCATGTCCAACTCTGCAACCTCACACACTGTAGCCCACCTGGCTCCTCTGTCCATGGAATTCTCCAGTCAAGAATACTGAAGTGGGTATCCCTTCCCTTCTCCAGAGAATCTTCCCAAACCAAGGATAGAACCCAAGACTCCATATTGTAGGTGGATTCTTTGTCATCTGAGCCACTGACTGAGGGTCAGTCCTTAATCATACAAATTTAAGGGGAATACAATTAAACCCATAATAATGTGTCAAAGTGCTTTAGTAAACTGAAAAGTATTGAAAATAAGCATTCACATTATTACGTACTTCATTGGATGATTACAGGGACTAAAAGGGATGATATATGAGCACATGATTTCTAGAAAAACAAAAATTTTATTCTTAGACACTCATATGGACAATTCTTTTAGTAGTATATATTAAAATTGTTAAGAAGATGCTTTTATGAGTCATTGATTGGGTAGAACGGTGCTTTTAGAGTTCATACCTACATTTCAAACAAAAATAACAAAGAAAAAATATAATAAAGAGAGTTAGAAAAAAGAAGACATGTATATGAGTACTGCATGTAAGAGGACTTAGTGTGAAAAACAAGGGACACTATTATTAGAGGTAAAAAATGGAAAAAATAAGTCTTTAGTGGACATTATGTTAGACTTTAGTATGAAGAAAAGTTATGACCAACCTAGATAGTATATTCAAAAGCAGAGACATTATTTTTCCGATTAAGATCCGACTAGTCAAGGCTATGGTTTTTCCTGTGGTCATGTATGGATGTGAGAGTTGGATTGTGAAGAAGGCTGGGCGCCAAAGAATTGATGCTTTTGAACTGTGGCATTGGAGAAGACTCTTGAGAGTCCCTTGGACTGCAAGGAGATCCAACCAGTCCATTCTGAAGGAGATCAACCCTGGGATTTCTTTGGAAGGAATGATGGATGCTAAAGCTTTGGCCACCTCGTGAGAAGAATTGACTCATTGGAAAAGATTATGATGCTGGGAGAGATTGGGTGCAGGAGGAGAAGGGGACGACAGAGGATGAGATGGCCAGATGGCATCACGGACTCGATGAATGTGAGTCTGAGTGAACTCTGGGAGATAGTGATGGACAGGGAGGCCTGGCGTGCTGCGATTCATGTGGCCACAAAAGGTCGGACATGACTGAGCGACTTCACTTTCACTTTTCACTTTCACGCATTGGAGAAGGAAATGGCAACCCACTCCAGTGTTCTTGCCTGGAGAATCCCAGGGACCAGAGAGCCTGGTGGGCTGCCGTCTAGAGTTGCACAGAGTCGGACGCGACTGAAGCAACTTAGCAGCAGCATCTTCTGCGGTGACATTTTAAATAGATTATACTGCATTTCAATATACAGCAAAACCATCTTCAAATTGTTGGTAACTCATCATTAAAATTCTATGCTTTAGATTTTTGTTTTGAAGGCATACATTACTGCCACCTCACTTGATTGAGTTTAGTCTTTACCTGAAATTTCTTCCAGCACCACATCACTTTTTCTACTTTCTTAATTCTCTACTACAGACCAATATCTGTTTAACTATTTTTGTTTTTTAGCTTTCACTTTGCCTGTGTTATGTTAAATACTTCGTTTCATTATTATTCTTATTATGAAAAACTACATTCCTTTTGTAGCATGTTTATATAAGTGAAGTGAAGTGAAGTGAAGTGAAGTCACTCATTGTCTGACTCTTTGCGACCTCATGGACTGTAGCCTACTAGGCTCCATCCATGAGATTCTCCCAGCAAGAATACTGGAGTAGGTTGCTATGTCCTTCTCCAGGGGATCTTCCCGACCCAGGGCTTGAACTCAGGTCTCCCGCATTGCAGGCAGATGCTTCACTGTGTGAGCCACTGATTCACATTTATTTGAAAAGTGTGGCAGGGATTATAATAAAAATTATTTCTTAGAGAAAAATGAAATTTTAAACATTGGTTCATTTAATAAGTTGTGTTCATTCCCTAGAGATAATAGCTTTTAATTGATAATATTTTAATTCTTCTAAATTAAGTTTTTATAAAGCTATTTTTAAATGTAATACATTTATATTTTAATTAGTTGGCATGATAGGATAAATGAAGATTTAATTTATTTTACCAATTCTCCTTTTTTTATCTACTCTTCCCAATATAGTTTTAGCATTTTTTTCATCTCTCAGTAGGGAAATATTGAAACTTAAATAATATATATATAAATATAGTCATTTTGTATTTCTTCACATGTAGGAATTATCTTTTTGAGTCTCAACTTTACAGTATGAAGATAATGAATAGTTCCCTTATGGCTGTCTCTTATACACATCTGATTCCAGTAATCTTTCAAGTGCCAAAGATAACACAATCCATAAAGGTGCATAATTCTCAGATTTACATCAGTTGTATTTATATTTACATCAGCTATATTTATAGATTTCTGCTACTGCTGCTGCTGCTGTTGCGTCGCTTCAGTCGTGTCCGACTCTGTGCGACCCCATAGACGGCAGCCCACGAGGCTCCCCTGTCCCTGGGATTCTCCAGGCAGGAATACTGGAGTGGGTTGCAGGAGCCTTAAATTTCAGTTAATTAATATTTTTCACATAATAGTCTCCACTTACCTTTGGACTTTTCTTCTCTGAATAGCCCACAAAATTGACTCCAATGAGTACAGTCCCTTTTATCTGATGTACTTTAAGGATCTGATGACCTGGAGACATGCAGAAAAATACCCTGTGAGAAACAATAACACATAAAATACAAAAGGGTCCCCAGAGAACCAAACTCTACCATAACTTTTTCCAAATGGTAGTTTATTGGAAGGAGGAAACCCCACACACACACAGTGATTAGGGAAATATAAAAGAAACAGAAAACTGAGGTTTTGTGCTGACTTTGCTGACCTTGGGCAATGTTTATTTCTCAGTTCCTTTATTAAATGGGAGACTGAGAGGCAAAAATCTAAAATTCTTTCCAGTTCTAATGGCTTGTGAGTCCAAAAATAAGCTGACAATAGTGTATGGGGAAATTTTTGTTTGATTTAAAAATAGA